>CM076570.1:1316737620-1316900416 GCA_034641835.2 Pinus albicaulis
CATCATGGTTTGTTCGATTGAATAACATTGAATTCCTCCCTTTGGCTTCTTGTTTCCTACAATTATGAAACTCCCCAAAGGGATAAGACCTCTCTTCCACCTTATGAGGGATCCCAAACCACTCCCTCCTCTCCTATAAATACTTCCTTCTCACATTGTTTCAGCTAGTTGAACAGTCATTACTATAGCTGGTGTGTAGAATAAGGCAGAGAGGAATCCATTGTTGAGAGAGAGTTTAGGCTCGTTGCCTCATCGAGTCTGATCCCGAACGAATGCTTGAGACGTGGCCGAATGAACCCGTTGAAGGAGGATGCAACGTCAAGGCATTAAGGTTGTAAAATTATTTTCTCTATCATTAATACATGACTGGTTTTTGGTTCCAATTTTGTGTTCGATCATATGCAAAATGTTTGATTCTCCTTGACCAATCGAATAACTATAAATGAAAGTCTGTTTTCGTATGCTGTCATCGTTCACTTGATCTTTGTGCGAGTACACATACATTATCGTTGAAGGATCAAGACCTGTGAAGACAAAGATCGGAGGATCACTACTGCAAGCCACGACAATAGCATTGGACTGAGGTAGGTTATCTATCCCATCTTGTTTTTCATTTATAAGCTAGGAATCCAAAAGTCCGGCATGTTCCCTTGTTGCTAGACCCACCCTAGGGCTAGAGGGATCGCCTCTATCTGCAAAGGGGATTTTCCTGCTCAACAATGACCCATGTGTACCCAAAATCATTCAAACTCGTTCAGACCTCACCTGTTCACCATTCAACGATTATGTACTTAAATTTGCACTGGAATATTCCCTTGACCGTAACTCCTTCAAAAAGACAAATATTTCCAAATGGTTTCTAGGTTACATGAATAAGGGTATTATGAACAAAACCCACGTTTCAAAATTTCAAGATTCTGCCCCATTTGATTAAAATATTCATATTTTCACCTACAACAATTTCGTACTCAACTTGTAGCAACTAATTCAAATTGACTTGTGGAGACTTCTAGCAATAAAACCTTGCGAAAATTTAACTTAGTGAAACTATCATTAGTAAATCATGAAAAAATCATATATAATTATCGAAAAGCTAATAAAAATAATGATAATAAACCACGAGGCGTAGGATGTGATTTGGTGATAGGTGATGGAATTATGATGTGAAATGAGTGTAAAGGTGTCGGGATTTAGGTTATGAATGGCGGTAACATATAGTGGAAAATTGGGCATATTCGAGGCCCAACATCCCCCCATGCATGAGGATTTGCGTGTCCTCATGCAAACAAATATCTTGCTCATTGAAAAATTCTTAACATTGTTTTGTAGATGTTGGTTTTTGTGCAACAACATTGCTTGGATATTTGGAGACACTGGTTCTTGTGGAGTAGCACTGCTTGAATTCATGGAGGTGTTGGTTCTTGTGGCGCAACACTCTTCATATTAATATGTAACACTAGTTTACTGAGTTATACAAATTGATGAAAAGAAATGAATGGATGAGGGAGAGATGATGGATGAAATGAGGTGGTGATGGAGATGGTGAATGAGTGGTTGCATACTTTGTCATTGTAAGGCTAATGTCTACAAGTGGTTTCCTTTACCATTTCATGGAAATAATGACTTCATCCTCTGAATATAATTCTTGTTATCATGGGAGGAGAAGACACCATAGAGAATATTTTTATTAATACACCATAAAACTTTTGCTTTTAACATGGTCTTGTAATCAGTGTATATGCGGAGTGAATGGAAGGAAAACCAAATGATAATGGTTTATAAAGGATAAAATGCGTGGAATGAGAAGTGGTGATTCATTAAGCTTATTTAAACTTCTAATGAATTAGAGAATCATAAGCCAAATTTACCTCAAGTTTTACCTTTTTCGTTGATGTGCCTGGTGCTGCAAAATGAAGTGGAGGATGGAATGGTTGGAGCTGATGTGATTGCTAATCTGATCTGCTGAAGAAGACCTAGAGTTGCAATGGAGGTTGATTTGGATCTGCTGAAGGAAGTTGAAGAGATAAAGGATGAATTTAAGGTCCCCTTCTCCCCCATGCCTGAGGAGTTGTATGTCCCCAAACAACTGGGGAAAGGTGACTGCTACTACAAATAATAATGGAAATGCTGAGACAAAAATCCAAACTGTTGCAAATCTGTGTCGAGATCTCAAAACCTTATAGCCTTCAACTGCTACACACCCATGTGAAATCTTACTTATGTGAATAAATGTTGTTGATGTTGAACATAAGCAAGAATCATTGGATTACCGACCATTTAAGAGGGTCATTAACCAATGTGAGATATCCCACCTTTGATGTCAATGGGAATCAAGGCACAAGGTACATTCTACTAGCCATGAATGGATTTGTCAAAGTTGAATGGACTGCAAAATTCATCCACCACGAAACATCGATGTATTTCCTTAGTAGATGACAAGGATACCTGCGATTAAGACATGCAGCCTCTCAGGTACCTTATCTAACCCTAACCTTGGTCCCAGATAATGTGCTAATGTCGATGGGACAAGGCTTGTTGGTAGGTGGGCCTTAAGGAATCCCGCATCAACCAACACGAGTACAAGACATAAATGCATGATTTGGATAACTCATACAAATTTACAAACTTTATTGGGAACCTTGCCCACTAGTTACCTGGTTTTCAAGAAACATCCCTGTCCAGTTGCGCTAGAAAAGCTGGTTTTCACAAAAGGACTTATTTTTCTATTTACTATTTCATTTATTTATTTATAATACTAACTTTCCTACTATACTGGAGAAAATATGTCCTCCTTCAAGCGAAAGAGAACTTCCAATGAAGCCATGTGTGGATCAAGTCCAAAGATATAATCATGCCCAGATTTAACATATAAAATTTAGAAGGTATATGAGCATGAACAATCAACAGCTTTGAAATATGTGATACAAAGAGTATTTGAATATGAGAGTGGTACTTTGGTTGGATTGTGATCTGGAACCAATCCTCAATGTAATCATGGTCGTATTGGCTCATTTCTTCTTTTGGACTACTCTAAAAGTCCTCCTCGGTCGTGCTAGACAAACTTGGATAATTGGTCTCTGGAATGCATACAAGGCTTGCTGCTAGGCATGGTGAAAGTTCTTCTATCTCGGGTTCAACTAGATGCTCCCCATCAGATTCGGTACATGATTTCTCACTCTCCTTGGTATATAGACATGAGGAATCAAGGGAGACTTCCAAATCTTTTTCTGGTTGTAGACAGATAGATAATTTCCTGAATGCGGTAAAGATGAACTCTTCCGGAGAGGTAGATATCCCAGCTACTGCTAGGATTTTAGAAAGTGCTTCGAGGGACATTCTTCAAGATCTCAATCATTCTTGAATTTCTCCTGTTGGTTGATGATCCCTGTCTCGCAACATGGATTAGTACCCAGGGGTTCTTACTGCACCCCAAAAATGATTTTTCTTTAAAGAGATTTGAAATTTTAATCTGAATAAAAACTAATTGAAGTAAAAATCACCAAACTTGCTTACTCGGACAACCAAACATTAGAGAAACCCCACCATAGTGGATGCATGTCTCTTCACTCACGTCTTACCGTACACTCTCCGCCCTCTAATTTCCATGCAACTAGGATCACACAAAAAAGACTTTGAAAGAGTCTATGCTCTAATCCCTTTACACCTTCCCGGCAACAATGCCAAAAATGTTGAGAGTTTTAATTATCAATTAAATCTCTTAATATTTAATTGTCAATCTGGGGCTCGTAAGCTTCGAGGCACAAGTGCAGATAACGCAGGATCAGAGCATCTAACCTAAACTAGGGTATGGAATCAATTTGTTGTTTAGAATCACACCATTCATTCCAATTTATATTCTATTCAAACTTAAATAATAATCTATTTACTTTGAACAATTCACTTATAAACAATAAATATCATCATGCAAACCATTCTAATTTCTATGTATCAGAATTCCTATTTACAAAAAATAACAATGTCTATTAATTTAATGAATTCATTCATTGTAAGGTTTAAGCTTAAATCTTATTTCTTACTAATCAGAGTATTTAAATATATGAGAAATTTCTATTTGAGCAATCAACTCACTATTTGTAAGAGAAAATTTTTATTACTATTGATAAAAAAACACACCATTCATTTGTTAGAAAAGAAACCTCTATTTTCTAGAAGTAATTATACCATTGAATTTCTGAAAAGTAAACTTCTAATTACACAAATCAATTTTTGAAAAATAAACTTCTAATTACTCATTTATGAAAAGTAAACTTCTAATTACACAAATCAATTTCTGAAAAATAAACTTCTAATTACACAAATCAACTTCTATAAAGTAACTTTTAATTACATAAACCAATTTCTACCTATAAGATCCCATTTTCTAATATCCCATTTTCTAATATGTAAAACAAACTAAAAATCCCTATTCTTAATAGAGATGACTATTTGAAATAGATTATTCTTACCCATAACTCTATTTTCGTACTTACGAAATTTATAATAGAAATCTATGAAAATAAAAAAGAAATCTATTCAATTGACATTAAACTAGAATTTTTATAAATAAACCATCTTCAGGCCTATTTCTGCAGCAAGATAATTATGCCATGGGAAAGCCTCACATTAAAGCAAATTCTATTTGTTATACTAAAATTCAAACTAAGATTGTTTCAATCCATTTAGCATACCTCACACCCTTAACACTCATGTTGCACTAGCAATATCAGAAAATAAATTACAAGTTTTGTTGTAAACCATGGCAAACAAATATTCAGAAAAACTTCAACGAAATAATATTCTACATCGAATGACTTCGTCTTCTACTACATCTAATTCAAAATAGAGCTTTGACCTTACATTCTCAATGCACAACAATTAGCTAGCCCTCAAATATTCATTACAGGTTATCTCTGGTTGTTTACACGTGAATCACTAAAATTGAAAGCCTTTTAACGAGTTCTCAATAGCTTTATTACTTCAAAGAAAACACACTTGACTTCAGAGTATTAACATAGAATTGCAAGCGTATAACACCGTTCATACTTTGAACTTAAATTTGTAATTCAGAAATCAATCCACGTCGCAAATTATAAATTCTAGAGTTTATATAAATGGAAGAACGTGTGTACAGGTGGTGGTGGCCCCTCACCATTCCTGGAGCAAGTTCAAATTAATTCAATGCTACAAAGAATTAAGGAAAAACCACGATACTCACAAAAAAATTAATGCCCGATCAGAATTATATTAAAGTTCAGAATGAAAATTCAAATAATATTCATCTTTTGGCTTTGTCTGATGTTTACAAAAACTACTGGAATTTAAAGAGTGTAGCCAATGGTTATAACAAATTGGCCAAGTGGAGTAAGGATAAGATCACAACTACGTATTGTAAAGCAGTTTGTGGTTAAGCCAAAAACAAATCTTAGAGAATGTTCACCAACTAGCCTAATCATGGATGACCTACGTGGACCCAAAACCGTTCAAACTCGTTAAGATTTGACTCGTTCACCATTCAACAATTATGTACTTAAAGTTGTACTTGAATATTCTCCGGATCGTAACTCTTTCAGGGAGACAAATTTTTCCAAACTGTTTCTAGGTTACTCTTTCAGGAAGAAAAATTTTCCCAAACTATTTTTGGGTTACATGAATAAGAGTACTTTGAAAAAACCCGCGTGTCATAATTTTAAGATTCTAACCCATTTGATCAAAAAATTCATATTCTCACCTACAGCAATTCTGTACTCAACTTGTAGCAACTAGTTCAAATTGACTTGTGGATACTTCCAACAATAGAACCTTGCGACAATTGAACTTATTGAAACCTTCATTAGTAAATCATGACAAAATCATGTCTGATCATCGAAAAGATACTAAAACTAATTATAATCAACCACGAGGGATAAAATGTGATTTGGCGATAGGTGATGGAATTATAATGTGAAATGAGTGTAAAAGTGTTATGAATGGCAGTAATATATAGTAGAAATTTAGGCATATTTGAGACCCAACAATAACCAATTTTATTCTCAATAGTCCTAAGAAATTTTACAATAGCCTAGTAATAACAACAATAACAAAACTAACTAAAACCTACGTTTTAAGTCGATAGGTTATAATTAGTAACTACTTAACAACTACTTTTTGTTGTTTATATCATTGTCCTTCCTATCTCTATGGCACATCTGCACAATTCTCCATCACACCTAGTGTTCGTAATTCTTTGTAGTGTGTGGTATTCTTTGTGTTCTTTGTAATGTGCAATATCATTCTTTCACCCAATTTTTGCATGAAGCAACAATTTAGCATAGGATAACATTTAATAGATATTTTTAATTTGTAGTATTTTGGAATAATATCTATGACGGTAACAAATTTCTTTTATCTTTCTTTAAGCTAATAAATTTTAACTTTCTAAATATATTGAGGTTTCTTAAATGTGTTCTTAATTTTATTTCACTAAAAAAATTCGAACATGCATGCATACCAATCCACTATGCTATTTTATGCTTAACATTGGGATAAGAACATCATGCCATATTACAAAAGTTTATTATTATTATTATTATTATTATTATTATCAAGCCAAACACCGAACTGGTGTATATATATTAATTCTATAATTTTTTTTTTGTTTAAACCCATGAATTTTAATCTCAACATTATCTTCTTGCATTAATCAAACTTTAGCAATTCCTTACTATGGATGAGATACGCACTCCTTATTTCGAAATCTTTTACAAAAAATATTTATAAAAAATTCAAACATCATTATAACTAATTATAAAATCTTTTACAAAATTTATTTATAAAAAATTTCAAACATTATTAGGACTAATTATAACAATTAAATTACCTTCATTTGTTCTTTATGTAAATGAAATGTCCACCGATGGTTTCAAAAAGTTTTACAAATATAAAAATTCCAAAGACTAATTATAACCACTTGCACATTTTTATTTACCAACTAAAAAAATCAAGTCATATTAAAAAATTAATTTTTTAATATAAAATTTCCCAACATCCACATACCATTATAAAATATTAATATTAATGGTTTTTTCTTTCCCTCGATACCATTCAAAATTCCTTATAAAATATTAATATTAATGGTCTTTTCTTTCCGTCGATACCATTCAAAATTCCATGCAACTTCCAGTTCAAGTGGAATTGAAGAAAATTTTGGAATTTACGTCATGGCAACGTTCAATGCGCAATGGCCTACCAAAGAGTACTACTTTACAGTTCGTCATCTTTGTCCTCAGATTCACATCATCTCAGGACACCGTGTTAGACGAAAGTGGGAGACATTATTTTGAAAACTGTTACATTGAGGATCTTCGTACCTCAGGGTCTCTCATCCCCCTTGTCTCCCCACCTCGCCGCCCCTCTCTCAGTTGCAGGCTCTGTAATTTTGAGAGGCATGGATGAACCCCACAGCTCACTGGGCTTGGAAACTGTCATGGCTGCAATACGATGACGTAAGCTTCAAACTTCACTCTGATGTCATGAATTAGGTTGAAGAGTAGTGATTTAAAGAGGGATATAGGCATTACTGCTTTGCCTCAGTACCCCTAATGAATCTACTGTTTTGAAGCAAGAGTATGACAACGGAAAGTTTATTAATAGGGCAAATCTTGGTACTAGCTATCCTGGCCATTATCATTCTCCATGCCTTAATATCCAACCATTTCCGTCAAAAAAATGTTTAAAATATGAAAAACATAGATGATTGCTCCTCCACAGTGGAAGATTTTAACAGGGTGAACAATTTTATTGGCGCCTTCCAATCATATTGGTCTCCGATATTCAGAAGGTGGTGGGATGCTCTGGTAATATCCAGGCCATACAAGAATATTGGGTTTAAAGTATGCCATCATTGGTGGCGCTGCCGGGGCTGTATATGTTGCTGTTGTGATCTCTGAGATAAATATACTGGTCATTATATTGGAAGCAAGAACTATATTTGGATAGATTTTCTTATGATGTTTACGGAATTAGCTGGGTGTTTATGAACTGGTATGCTGGCACCTGTTTCATAGTTGTTACGATCTCTGGGTAACTTTCCGGTCATTTTTATTGGATGCATGATTCTATACTGGGTTGGATACTTTCAAGATGTTTCAGAAGTAGCTGGGGTTTATCGATTTGATAATCTGGTGACTCTTTCTTCGGTGTGTGGAATCCATTCTGGCTATTACGGTCCGGGGAATGCTTTCAGAGTTTTCCGACGAAGCTAATTCAAATTTGGTTGTGTTTGGTAAGCTTCCGGACTTTGGTTTTAATGCAGGAGATCGGGGGATCATCCCTGTATCTTTCGATTTGCCCGCATCGTTGTACGCCGTTACTCCTGAAGGGACGTGGAATTAATACTTTTAAGGCAGTGGTGTACACGTTGATACTTTTCCGATGCATATAGCAATAAGGGTAGGTGGTGGTTTTATTGGGAAGTAATAGGAGCATGAAGTTGTCTTTCCAGGGTACAGAATAATTAGGACGATAGGTTTTTACTAGAATTTGGTTTAGTAAAATTCAAAAAATGAGGTAGTTGCTTTGGAATCCATTTTTGAAAGTGGAAATGGATTCAACACTATCAAAAATCTTTAGGACACCCAAAAGACTCAAGTTTAACAACTGTAAACAAGATTTTGATAAAATCTTTGCTGGATTTTTTCAAAATCTTTGCCGTATTTTGGGCCATCCTGTTACTTTTTTAGACTATGGCATAGAAGCATGGGTTGGCACGGTACTATATCCGGCGATTGATCCACTTGGGGATTGGTTCCCATAAAGGAATACGAATATTCTTTATTCCTATTCTTCCTCGATCGGAGTTTCATTATATCTTACCTACTTCACTCTTTTCTCCTTATTTCGGAGGCTGGATGTTTGGTTTTTGTTGTTGACCGTTTATTGTTACAATAGGAGTCCTTTTCTATCTGTATCATCTTTGTATTGGCAATATGGCTTCACGTGGAAAGTACAAGCTAGAGGGATTGGAGGATATCCTCTCATCTGACACATCTGCGCACGATGCATTAATAGCAGCCACGTTGCTGTCGGAGAAAAATAGGGGAAATCAGAACATATCGTCTCTGGACTTCACGCTTCAACCAAATCTGGTCTCCGGGAATCCTTTGGCATCGGCTAAGGTTGGGGTCGATACCAGTCATACATCGACGGGAGAGGATATCAATTTGCCTCATAAATCCGACTATCTGGTGAATTCCTTACGGCATAGACGGGGCACTCGGAATTGTTATAAACCTGCTCATGTGATCAAAGAGATATCACTGGAATATGATGATCTCTTTGACCATGTTGCTAGCCTGCAAAAACATGCACTTATTGGGCAATGGCTTCATTCGGAGATGGGTGAACTGGATATGACTGATTTGGTTAATACCTTTTGGGTTCCCATGCTCGGGTATATGCCTAAGGTCAGTATATTGATGGGGAACTGGTTTAGTGTTCATTTTCTACATGAGCGAGATTGCCATAAGGTGATGGATCGAATATGGTTTGGGGCAGAAGCTACATGCAAATTATGCCGTGGTATCTGGGCTTCAATCCTATCCTGGATGCCCCTCGCAACAAGCTTAATTGGGTTAAGCTTCCAGGGCTCCCGCTGGAGTACTAAACTATAAAAACACTCAGAGCTATTGGGAACTCTATTGGCACAACCTGCTACGTTGATCCCAAGAGTATTGGCACGTCGAACAAGTGTATCGCTTGGATATTGGTGGAGGTGGCTTCTTGTGGGGAGATGGTTGGGGACATTTACCTAATTTGGGGTCAGAGGAGACACCGACAGAGGGTAGACTATTGGGGAATACCTTTTAGGTGCCTTATCTGCCATCAGACTAAGCATATCCAACGGAATTGTCCATACAGGCACAATAAGGTGCATCGGCAGCGCAATTTTGCTATTGGGAAAAAAGTAAATATCAGGCCTTTATTTTCGTCGGATTCAGATAAGCCGGGTAAGTCCAAACCATCCTCTCATGATTATGTGCAGTATGAGAATCTCAACAACAGTGATTCTTACTTATCTCCTGTTATTTATTAGAAATCCGATCATATAGCGGATAATAGTGGTCTTAAGGGCTTCTCTACGTCATCCCCTCTTAAATCTGCTTCTTATGCCCAGAATGAATCCATCGATGATCCCCATGGCCACTACCTATCTGAGAAATCTCTGGCCCTTCCTCCGATGCCGCCCTCAAACGAACCTTTAATTGTCTCTCCCTCTATGCTACCTCTGGAATGGGCATCCCCTATCTCTTCCCATGAACCTAACTCAGATCATCACAGAGATTCCTCGTGAATTTCCATGGGACGTGATCTAGATTCCATGCTGTAGAACTCAGGTTGTAGTCTACCTAAGAAAACTTTGAACCTTCCTCTGCTATCGCCTTCAAATGAACTGTTCATTGCCTCCCCCACTATGACGCCACTGGAATGGGCGTCCCCTATCTCCTCCCATGAACCTAATTTAGATCATCTCAAGGATTCCCTGCGGAATTGTATGGGAAGTGACTTGGATGCCATAATGCAGAATCCTAATCTGGACCTGGTGGCCCTAACGGTATTTGACAATAACCTGCTGGAACCTCAGCCTTCCATTTCTCCGAACTCTGCTACCAACATAAATGTTCGGAAAACCTCGAAGTCTGGTTCAAGACATTTCCGTGGCCATCACAAATCAAAGGCCCTTTTTCAAGTGGAGTTATTAAACCTTAAGGATATTCTTGTTATGGCTATGGAGGATAATCGGGCCCTTATAGCAAGCTACCCTGGAAATGGGGCGCCATGAATTCCATTCTTTCTCTCAACATAAGAGGGATGGGCGAACCCTCTAAGATGCTTCACCTTCGGGAAATGGTTGATGAACATCGACCCTTAGTTATTTTTTTACAGGAAACTCTTTGCTCTAGATTGAATGCTATTGGAGCCATTCTGCCTTTTTGCCCTAGATGGAAGGCAACGGGTATCGATTCTGTGGGCAAAGCCGGTGGGATGATTGTTGTATGGAACACTTTGAGTTTTGATCTGAAGGCTTACAAATTTTTTGGCGGAATATTGCTTCATGGTTTCTTCAGAGGGAATTTGGATAAGATTGCCATAATCAATCTATATGCTCCATGTCAGGCCCACAATGGTTTCTGGGATAAGATGGAAAGTTGTGGTATATTAAAACTTAAAACCCTGATGATGATTGGAGATTTCAATGTCACTCTCGCTGTGGAGGACTCACGGGGTACGCGGGCAAGAAATGATCCTCTTGCTGGAAAAGTCTCTCGGATATTTGGTAAATATAATATGGTTGACATAAGTCTGGCTCCAATTGTGCCTACTTGGTCAAATATGCGGAACGAAACAGAATACATTGCAAAGAGATTGGATCGTGCTTTGATTAAACCTGAGATTATCAACCTTCTAGGTAATATGCGATTGCGAGTGGTATCTTCCACTCTTTCTGATCACATGGCGATATTTTTATCATGGAGACAGGAACCCATACCAAAGGGATGGCCTTTTCAGTTCAATCATGTTTGGCTAACGGACCCGGAATTCATTGAACTTGTGAATGCGTGTTGGAAGAAAGAGAATCAAGATGGCTATAAAGATGGCTGGTCCAATCTGGCGGATAAGCTTAGAAGGCTGAAGCGTATTGTGAAAATTTGGGAGCGGAACAAAAAGAGTGCTCATAGAAAAGAATATCTTGATATTCAAGCAGGCATTGACGGGATTTATATGAGGATGATGGACATAGCGCCTGATGAGGAAATGTATTGTTTATTCGCTGAACTGGAGGCTCACAAATTGGCCTTATTGCAAATCCAAAAAATAACAAGGAAACTCAAGAGCAGGAAACTATGGCTTCGGGAAGGGGACTTGAATACCAAATATTTTCACCTATGCACAAATGGGAGGCGCAATAAAAATGCAATTTGGAAAATTCAATCTGTGGAGGGGGTGATAAAGGCAACTGATCCGGAAATCAGAAAGGAAGCATACGGGCATTTCAAAGATTTCTATAAGGCGGCATAAGGTATTGAGGTTCAATGTCAGCGATGGGTTTTCGACCAATTACTGCTTATGTTTGATCAAGAGGCCAATGAAGCTATTATGCAACCGATATCTAAAATGGAATTAGAATCTGTACTAAAATATTTTGCAAGGGATAAGAGCCCGGGGCTTGATGGCTGGCCGGCCGAGTTCTTCTTGAAGCATTTTGATTTAATGGGGGATGAACTGTTGGCTATCTCTGAACAGATTTGTATATTGGGCTATGTGCCAGGGGATTTGAATTCCACCTTTATTGCTTTGATCCCTAAATCTCCCAATCCTTCTTCGTTTAAATATTTCAGACCCATTTCTCTATGTAATGTTTTATATAAACTTACATCTAAGATCATTGCAAATCGATTGAAAGGGTATTTATCCAGATCAATTTCGGAGGAACAATATGGCTTCTTGCAGGGCCAATCGATCCACGATGCAGTGGCTATTGCCCAGGAAGCAATGCATACTATTCAGGACCAAAAAATGGAAGCCTTAATTATGAAGATAGATTTATATAAGGCATATGACTCTATCCACTGGTCATATACAAATTAGCTCTCCTCAAAATTGGTTTATCAATGCCTGCAATTAGGTGGATAATGGTGTGCATCAGTTCGGTTAGATACAGTGTACTCATCAATGGTATACCGACTTATTTTTTCATGGCGAAGAGAGGTCTTAGGCAAGGATGTGCCTTATCACCTCTTACTTTTATTCTGGTGATGGATGGATTCAGTATGCTCTTTAAGATGGCCACCGACGAGGGGTATTTTGCTGGCTTATCTTTCTCACTCGAGGTAAGCATGACACATTCCCTCTTTGTAGATGATTTACTTGTTTTGGGAATCTTGTCAGGAATCATTGGTTCTATCTTTCATATATGATGAATCGTTTTCGAGTGGAAACCGGATTGTACATAAACAAAGCTAAATATGTTCTTATATATGACAATGGGGATATTGAAGAGATACTGCTTATTGTTGGGTTTCTTGTGGTTAATTCTAGGTTGATTAGGGATGGTATTACATATATGGGTTTTCAATTGAAGCCGTGCGCCTACTTTAACAAGGATTGGGAATGGCTAGTGGATAAACACAAGAACAAAATCCTTAAATGGACCAATTGGTGGCTTACATTGGGGGGGGGCGATATATTCTGATTCAGGTTGTACTGTCTCAGCTCACGGTGTATTGGGGAAATTTATACTTCTTACTGGCCTTCATCATTGACAGAATTAATGCTGTTATATCTCATTTCCTATGGGTAGGTTTGTCTTCAGAAAGGAAATATCATATATGTAAGCTGTCTTTTATCACGATTCCCAAATCTCACGGTGGTTGGGGTTTGCTGGATCTTAGAGTTTTCTCCAATGCTCTTCTTGCTAAATCTCTGTGGAGAGCCTTAAATGGTGATGGGATTTGGTCAAGGATTATCGAATGCAAATATATTAGTGATAGAACATAGAACAAGCTCTTCTGTGGATCTTTTGATGCTCCCTGTCGGGCTTCTTAGATATGGTGAAGCCTAACAAAAATTAAGGAGATTATCAATGCTATAATGATCTGGAAATTTGGTAATGGGCAACATATCCCATTGCAAGTGACAGGATTATGGGTATTCAGGAGGTGGAGTATATTGAGGGAGATTTTATTCACAGGCATACCCAAAGGGGTCTCATATATCTGGCTAACATTATATCTCATTGGGAATTAGGTGTGTCGGTCTGGAAATCTCCTAATGCTGTTGGTCTTCAGAATGGCGATCTGGAGAAATGGAAGAGATTCACCAGTGCTTTGCAGAATGCGGGGTTTTCATACAACCAAGAAGGGGATCAGATTAGTTGGGCGAGATCGTTGAATGGGAACAATATCATTGTTCGGGAATTGTATCAGAATATTAAAGTTGGAATGATAACTGGGCGGCCTTTGTTGGGTTTCTATGCGGCGTGGGGTTGGAAGATCCCACACAAAATCACTTTGTTTATTTGGCTAATGAGGAAGGGCAAGATTCTTACTTGGGAGAACATCCAAAAACGTGGCAAACTGGGTCTAGGAAGATGCATTTTCTGCAAGGAGCATGAAGAAAATGTTGGCCATCTATTTTTTGAATGTAATATTGCTAGAAGGGTATGGTGCCTTTTTCTGCCTCTTTCTATTGATCCCCAATGACGACCTATTGATTGTGAACAAACTTTTATATTTTGGGCTACTAATACTCATGGGTACAAGTCTCTTCCTTTTTATGTTTGTTGGGAAATATGGGGTGCGCGTAATCGAATCATATTTCGAGAGGATCCCCTTGACATTGCTCAGATTCACTCTTATATTATGAAATGGCTGAGGGGTGTACCTACTAAAAATGCGGAGTGTTTCGATCTCTGTTTTCGTTGTAGACCTCACTGTATTAATCTCCCTGTGATATACTTTGATGGTGCACAAAAGGATGGCATTTGCGAGTGTGGTGCTTGGATAAAAGTATTTGGAGTTGAGAGGTATCATATATTCTGGAACAGAGGGCGTGGATCTAATAACAAGGCCGAGCTAATGGCTTTATGGAGTGGGATCATGGTTGCTTTTCATCTACAAATACCATGTATTGAAGTATATGGAGATTTGAAGGTTATTGTTGATGGAATATCTGGCAAATCTACTTTACAGGGGCAACATTTAAGAGGATGGATTGATTGCACAACGTATATATTATCCAAATTCCAGAAGTTTTCTTTGAACCATATATACAGAGAACTTAATATGAGAGCTGATAAATTATCAAAGATTGGTCTGGAAGAGCCTTTTGGATGCATATTGGTTTTACATTTCAAAAATTCTACTCAGCTGGCCTCTTATTCATATCCTTTGTAATTAGTACTATGGCCTTGATTTGCCCGGGGGGGCTTCTTAACCTGGGAGTCATCTCACTGATTGATCAGCTGAGGTTTTGATTCACTGGGGATATTCGTCAAGTGAGCCTGGTTTCTAATATTCTATCAAGTGACCCTGTCCCGTGCCTGATACTAAAGGTCCATCAAGCAAGCCGGTTTTGGTTTTCTTCACAGGATTTTATCTTGCTTTTCGGAAGGGATGCATAACACTTCGTTTTTCATTAATCTCATTTTTGTTTCTGTATTGATATGGATCGTATGCTAATAGGGATGAAATACTTTCTTGCCTCTTTCATAATTTTGCAAAATGATGGTGACAAAAAAGTATCTTTTAACAATCGTTTTGTTTTGTAATTTGGTTTCTATATCATGCATCTAGCTTAATGGTGCTTGTATATTTTCTAAGTATGTCGCCACCTATACCCCTCTACTAAATCTTGTGGTATTTGCGAGTTAGATACATAATGTTATATTTCGGCATATAAACTGTTTTAATATAATCAAACAACGTTTTTTTTCTCTATTGAAAAAAAAAATTTGCAATCCATACGGAATTGAAGAAAATTATGGAATACAATTTTAGAGTCAATAACCCTTATCGAGAAATTATTAACAACCAAAAATTCGTTAATGCTTTCGAAATTGGAAATTTAGTCGGATTTAGCGCGTCACAGGGAGGTGAAGTAAATTATGGAATAGACGAAATACTATGGTATCATATTTTTCTCGATAGGTGCATCTATCATTTTCTCTATACCTAACACTATAATCTTTACACTCTATTTTTTCCTTGTCCTTGCACTACATGTGAGTATTTTGTCCACATGTGAAAGCTCTTAAAACACGCTGAATTCCAATACATTTATCTACACCACAAATAATATTATATTTTGAATAGAATACACAAGAGTTTATACTATATTAGCATAGATATATTTAAAGCACGGATCTAACATAAGCTAAGAGAGATCAAATTTCTTTTGTTTCAAACTTATTTTAGAATGAAAAAAATGTTTAATTTTTTATTGTTTAAATTACATTTTTGAATGTTATAAGATTATAAAAATTAAAATATTTTATTCATAATCCACATTGGATGTTTTATCTATGTAAAATTATACTATTCAAGATAGACATCGAAATAGTGTATTTATTACTTGAAGAGTGAAACTGAAATATCAACAACTAAGCTAATTGTTTTGTTAACATATTTTTAATTTATTTATTTATATAGTTATTTAATTTTTTTTTGTTTTGTTTGGGAGACATGAGCTAAAACTATTTTTTTTTTTTTTTTAGGACGTGACATACTTACACATGTGCTTCATATTGAATTGTAGAATGAGCCTCTCAGCTAAATGAGCCTCTGGGCTCAATTATATTACATACAGTTTGAGCGGGCTTAATGGTTAAGAGCATGTGTTTCCTCCCAAGAGGTCACAAGTTCAAGACCAAAAGGGTTAGAGTATGTATGCTTTCGTAGAGTAAAGGTGGGGTCCCTTGTCCCACAAACATACAAATAATAATAATAATGATAATAACTGAAAAATATAATTTTATTTGTATCTTAATTTTAAGTCAATTTTATATAGAGAAATAAAGTAATTGAAAAATATATAAATAAATAATGAAAGAGATATGCAATGGTTTCATTACTCAATTTGAAGTTAATTAAAAAGTAAAAAAAACAAAAATTGGATAATAATAATAATAATAATGATAATAACAATTCTTGACTAAGATTTTTTTTATTTTTTTTTAAACTGGAAAAATGTATTCTTATTTGTATCTTAATTTTAAGTCAATTTTATATAGAGAAATAAAGTAATTGAAAAATATATAAATAAATTCTGAAAGAGATATGCAATGGTTTCCTAACTCAATTTGAAGTTAATTAAAAAGTAAAAAAAATAAATTGTATAATAATAATGATAATAACAATGCTTGACTAAGAATTATTTTTTTTACTGGAAAAAAAATATTTTTATTTGTATCTTAAATTTAAGTCAATTTTATATTGAGAAATAAAGTAATTGAAAAATATATAAATAAATTATGAAAGAGATATGCAATGGTTTCATAACTCAATTTGATATTATATTATGTGTATCTAATTTTATGTTGAATTGAAATGTAATACTTGAAACACAAAAAATTAATAACAAAAAAATTAAATATTTCAATCTCCATATTAAATAAGGTAATTCCATCAACTTTATACAAAGAAAAATAAAATATTTTAAATTCACATTTTCCTTATATTTTTACTTTCTATTGTGAAGAAGATATATAATTTATTTCATTCTTAATATAGAATTGATATAACATTTAAAAAATATTAATAACAAAAAAGTTTAATAGGGATCATAAATCAAATATTTCAATATGAATATTTTAATTAAAGTTGTTGGGGAGATTTTTGTAATTCCTTTAATGTTTAATATTTTCAAAAAAATTACCATTTGATGAAGATTTCACTTCATAGATTTGCATATCTATGTTTCCTTTCATTTTTAATCAAATAATCACTTTATCTCTCAACCACACCTTGAATATCATTGTATTCAACCTAATCTTTCTACCATAGAAGAGACTTTAGTGTAGTATTTAACCTTATCTTTTCACCACAAGAGACTCTTTAAAGGCTAAAGTTAAAACTACATCAAAGTAATAAACAACCATGTTAATCTTCCAATATTCTATGCTTCACATAATCACTTATTACAATTAACAAACAATTATCCAATAGGATTTCAGTTTTTACGAGAGTAATAAGCAATTGTAGAGAGAACAATAAACGAAATGCAATAGAAGACAACCAAGAACAATAGAGACATAGTAGTTTGGTCAAAGACCAGGGAAAAACCCCACAAGGGGGGGAACCCTTTCCAAATTCTTCTTCTATTATATTTTCATAAAATGTTCAACTAAGAGATACAATTTCCAAGTACAATAACGAGTCAAAGGTCAAATCCTTGACCAACCAAGTCTACTATCCAATATCCAAATCAATATGAGCAATATAGTCAAATCTGGCCAAACTTGAATTCTGCAATTTCAAATTCAACAATAGTAAATCAAACCCTAACCAATCAAAGTAAAAGGTAAAAATATGCTCCATTTTTTTTTTTCAACCTACCAAAAGATATGGCCTCCTTCCTTTAGTTAAAATAAGTCAAAACAGTCCCAACAATCTACCCATAAGATATGGTCAAAGACAAACTTTGACCTGCGAATACCCTAGCATAATTTCTGCAGTCAACACTGGTCAAACAACCCAAAAAATCCAGATCAAAGTGTCAATCAACTCGGCCTTCCAAACAGATTCAAAATCTCAAGTCAAACCAATCTTAAAAATCCAAAATTCAATGTTAGTCAAAGGCCCAAAATAGAAATTCAACACAGTTAACATATTATCTATCTCTCTCCTCTTCGCACGTGTGAACTCATACCTGCAATTTCAAAGTTGTACAAACCAATCAAGAGAATATGTGATTTGTTGATGATGCCTCCAAGCGATGTGACATGAGGTGCATTTTTATGTGGTTTATGACGTCAAATTTCTCTACCCGGGTTGACTTGTACTTTTGTGTAGAAGTGGGTTTCACAGTAAAACTGATATTTTTCCTTGTTGAAATTAAATTCATCCAAGCGCTAGTAGGGAATCTAGAGGATGAGGAGGGCTTCCCAAATTTAACCTTGTGCTACCGAATTTCAACACTCCCTCTCAGTTAGGGAGGAATTTATGACTGCATCATAAGTCTCATCTCAAATGTCATGTCATCATCATCTTTTCTCATCTCTTCTCATCTACATGAACACACTTGAATCTAAAGAAGAAGAATAATCATAAGGGGGATAAATATTTCACCCTATATCCAACGACAATAGGATAGATACAACTTGTTATAAGAGGTAAGGATCACACACACCTATTGTCCTTTGACCTTCCCACCTTGACCCTCAAGAGTCAAGTGGTAAAACACCTGCATCCTAGATGCCAGATATAACTTATGGTCAATAAGGATAAAAGTATGCTTTGAAGGGTTAGGATCAACGATGTCTCAAATATCCTCACCCATTGGCCAAACGGGTGGCAATCCCAACAAGCCTAGCTTGTGGATAGGATGCATATTGGGGTATACTATGTCAAGTCATGAATTTGACAATGGGCACCATATACAACTTACTGTAAGTAGTAAGGATCAACCCTGCCTTAGGAACTAATACAACTTGCCATAAGTGGCAAGTGTTATGCGGAATTATGAATTACGGATAAAATACATTCCCTAAATGTTGTGCTATGCATTTAGAACAACAGATCAAAGACTTTGCAGACACTTTTCCTAAGAGTAAATAGACACAAAGAAAGATGGAGAAACTTACTTGGGCTCCAAGCACTTCCTATTCTCCTTCTGTCACTCTTGTTGTAGCTTCCAATCCAACTTTGATTGCCCAACTAGTTCCTGCAAGTATAAACACTAAACATCAAAGAGGTTGTATATAGATGGCTATTTACCTTAATCAGTTAAATAAATGAAACATGAAACATATACATCAGGTAAGAATCCATGATATGAAATATAGAAACATATACATATACATATGTGGGAAAATGAGCAGCAATCTTTATTAATGGATATAAGGGGGAGGTTACAACCAACGATTGATTTGATGTCACCAACTCCAGCATCATCCTAGCCTCATCACAATAAACATCTCTCCAGCAACATATCACTCAAATCAAATACTCAATTGAGAATTCAACAACATTTCTTTACCAAATTTCTTCCTTCTCAAGCACTAGGATACATGCTCAATTTATACAGAAGTTGAAGGTAGTTTCTCAATCAATGAATTTCTAATAAAAGGCAAGACATGTTCCCAAGCTCGGAGGTGTTATATGGACACATGGATTCGAAGTTTAACACATATGGAATCTTCTAGAACGCATTGGCCATGTGGAGATTCCAAAACAATGAGAATGTCGCTCCCAATTGACCAACGCACTCTTGAATGTCGAGAAGTGCTTAACAGAGCACCCTTGAATGGAGATAACTGCATATGCAAAGCAATTAGTCCCTTGAGAGGTTGCGTTGGTGAGCTCATAGGTGATATAACATGTACTTAAAATCTTGGAAACCTTGCAATGGAAGTCATGGATGATTTGTTCTTGTTCTTGTCTTAGGGCATGCAACAACTGAAATGATAGGGGATGATAGACCCTATTTCATTGGTTTTGGGGATGATGTCCAGTTTAACCAGGTCATTGGGAATGGTGCCCAAATTGACATATAACAATTTCCCCCTAAAGCATGAAGTCCAAATTATAATAACAATATTTTTTGAATGAGATGCTTTACACTGTGATGGGCTGGAACTGAAGTGGAGTGGCAACCTGCATCAATATTAAAATACATTACATCATGATATATCCTCTTAATCATGAATTACTAAGGGAAGGCATTCCCATACTCGGCACATAAACTATCTAATAACATGTACATAATGCAGAAAGTCGCCTACATTGGAATGTTTCCCAATACAGACATGCCTACAGATATAGGCCCATGTTCGGATGACAATCTGTATGTAAGGTCACTATACAGATGGTGTGTAAAAAAATCCTGAAATCGCAGCCCAGATGGCTGAAACTAGATCCAGGGTCTTCTTATCTCATTCACTTGATCGTTCGGGTACATGTCTAGCCATGCGAATATATGATTTGTAGTCGAACATGGTAATACATCGTTTGATTACCAACCAATGATGTGAGTTGTTAACAAACAAGAGAGAACCACCATTGATGTTAATGGCTCTCAAGGTACTGCATTACATTTTGTAAGGCGTGAATAGATGATTTGATGTCGAAATTCGATGTTGTAACAAGCCTCATGGTACTGGAAGATGATGTTTCTAAGTGAACTTTCCTGGATGATGATTTGATGTCGACAGGAAGCCACTTTATTGTGAAATGAGAGTTATTGATTTCAAAGACAAAATGTGACTTGATATAGCAATGTTCAGGGATGACTGTCATGAGAATGAAGGTTTATGAGTATTGCAGAAGGATGAGTATTCACTGGATGACTTCTCTTGAACATATCGGTGACACTGAGATGAGTTGGCAGCATTGACCCTAAACCGAAGTGAAGGTATGATGAACCATAGGTATGAATGAACCGTCAAGAAGATTACCCAATCCAAATAGTCATAGTGATGGAGTGAAGTGTCATTTTCAAGAGCGACCTGCTACCGTAAAAAATTTTGTTCACTTTCCCAAATTTTGCCCGGTCATTTGTTGACCAGTACCTCTTTATTTTTTAACAAGCTTGAGGAGGATAACATATGCTTGATCTATAATTCAACTCTTCAGGTGAATAATGTATCACTATTTAATAATTTAACGAGTCTAGTGATAAACGAAACTCGATTCTTGCCATGATCAATAAGCCCGTTTCTATTTTATGTTTTAACGAGCCTAACGACAGTGACAGCCTGGTCCTTTTTCATATTTAGAGAGTTTGAAAAAGAGGACGAAAGAGAACTCCCTAAGTAAATTTTCATAAAATTGTCGCTCAGATCCGAAAAAGTGTAAAATGATATCTGAGAGAACCTCTTAGCCATGTTCGACCAAGCCATTCCTTTTTCGTAAATAATCTATCTCAGTCTAGAAAAGAGTTAAACTTATACTGAGTAGATATCAATTCATTTACTTTTACGAGCTCAAAAAGATAAGTGCTCGACAATATTTTCACATTATCGGAGTCTAAAAAGAGCTAAAAGAAGACTCCAGGGGTTCCTTTTCACTGTTATTGAAGCTCGAAAAAGAGATAAACGTGTGCTTCAAGTCCTTTCTCGTTTTTAAAAAAGCTCAAAAAATAAGGATAAAAGTATGCTTTGTGGTCAAATCATTCTTGAAATAAATCCGCACGACTAATCTGCTCATTAGTTGCAAAACATATTCAGAACAACATCAAATGGATTAAAAATACCTATTTCATGATAAAAAATAGAAAAAAACCATAGTGACAACAATAAATATGATTTTCAAATAACCAAATTACTAATTAAAAGAGTTTTAGTATTCATTTTACCATTTGAAAGTTAACATTTGCATTTTGGAGCTCTGAACCTATTTTTTCCCCTGAACTTTAGTCGTCGATTGCAATCGATTATGTGGACAGTTTTCATCATCGTTGGATCTAGGTTGGTGCCATAAACCCTCTCTTTCTTTCAGTAGTCAATTCATTTCATTTCACTGCAAATTTTTAGGGATTTGGGCCCCTTAGGGTAAATTATTTTTTCCAAAGAGGGCAACGCACCCTTGAGCATCAAAAAATGTGTTGTGAAGCACCTAAATTGAAGCCTAGGTGCATATGCAATGCACTCTCTTATTCAAGGTTGCGTTGGGCGCAATTCATGTTCTTGATTCTTGCATTGTACCCAAAATTTGCCTAATTTTTTTGCATGAAAATGATTCTAATGACTCTTATGGTTATGTTTCAGGAATTCATCAGACTAGAATGCTGATTACTTGGAGAGAAAGAGAGCACGAAGAACAAAATATGATTGCCCTAAATGATCCGGGTACAATAAGAGCCCTAAGAGATTGTGGGTTATTAAAGTACTTTCTCTTGTCAAGGATGAGGTAACGAATAGAACTCTTGGAGTTCTTAGTTCGTGCATGGGATTCGGCTATTGAGGCATTTCACATTAGGAACAAAGTTGTTCCTATTACAGTGGAGGATTTATATTTTCTGACAGGCTTGTCGAGGAGAGGCTTGCCTATTTCCCTCTCAGGGTCTTCTCTCGGAGGAGAGACAGTGAGAGATTATGTTTTTCAATATTGCTATCTAGGGGAAGAGCCAAGCAAGGATGGGAAAATAAACATCTGTGACATTCGTGATTTTCCTTTGAGAACCATTCTTTTCACAATCACAAAGCTTGTCGGCACCATTACACTACATGTAGCGAATATATCATATATGCAGTATGCGTTAGAGTGCATGGAGCCAACAGTCTTCAACTAGTTTGAAGCTGTAATTTCTCAAATAAAAGAACAACTAAACAAGGCAAAGGGAGGAAGGAAGAAAAACTTTAGTTATGGTTCGATCTTGATTTCATTTGCCTTAGAGCATATTCCACTGATGTAGCCTCAGCATGTGACGCTAGGTGTGTCTAACCCTAGAGATCTGAGGGTACAGAGATGGGTAGAACTAATGGTTAGGCATATATGCAATCATCCATTGTGTTCTTGACTGCATTCTTCACCTGGTTCAGGTGACAATTTATCGCCATTGATGAGTATGCATACGCAGGCATCGATTTCCGAGGAGATCCAGACTTAGCTCTAACAAAAGGCGCTCAATGGGGTGCAATAGGTAAGAATTTTTTGACCATGTTTTTTTTTTTTGTAAGGTTTATACAATGTTTTTGTATTTTGATGTTTTCCAAATACTAAACTAAAGTTTTAATGTAATGCAGATGTTGGTCGAGTTCAATCGATGGAGGAACGAGAGCATGGAGCGGATGAGCCAGAAGAGAGGGTTGTCGGGAGAGAAATCCTTCAGGATTTAGACATGGCCTAGACTCTGTCTAAGCTTCAGTAGCACATAGAGGGGTCGACCTTCGGGATTCCGGATTGTCGGATCGAAGATTTATCCATGCGATTGTAGCACCACACTATAGTCGTTCCTAACCGCTGGATGTGGTTACTGCGTAGGATAGCTAGATCTATAGCATGTTACCATGAGCATCACTAGTTTACTTTTGAAATGTTGCATAAATTTTGAGGTCAGATGACCAATGTGTCTTGGGCACAAATTTTTGTAAAAACCTATAAATATCTATCTATTTTATTTCAGTGTTTTCATATGTTTATTGCGCAATCCTATTCAATTATGTGAATGTATATTTACATGTGTTACAAATTTCTGTCTATAACATGATTAGCTAAAGAATCAGTCAATGTGTTCAAGTTTCTGGAAATGTGTTGATATTGAATAAAATCAAAGTGTCTTTCCAAAAGTTGAACTCTTAGGAACAAATGATGCAGTGTTGGATTTCTAACTGTATAAACACTATCAAGTTGTAATACCACAAGTTGTGATTCTAACCTTATGATGATGCGGTTTATACCAAATGAAAAAGTATCATAAAGAAGTTCGATAAACATGCTATACTCAATGATATTGTTTGTCGATCTACTGATACAAATCCCTTTAAAACTCACTAACTCACCATTCGAAGCGAAAATGGCCCACGCTACAGAGGATAGATTCTGCGTACTACAACTAGCACCATCAACATATCCAAAAAATGGTTCCAAAGATTCAAACATCTGCGACGAAATGTAAAGTGGATTACTAATGTAAAGAAAACTCTAAAAAACAAACTAAGACAGTGAATGCAAATCAACAACATATATATACAATATAATACAAAAAATTACTACGCTTATGATTAAGCATAGTAATGTTTCAGATACAACCCATTTCGGGGCTACGCCAACGAAATTCCATCGTAATCTACCAACTCGTAGGCACCCTTAGCAAGAACTATTTTGAAAATATAGGGGCCATGCCATAATGTCTCAAATTTCCCTGTACCTATTACATTAGCTTCTTGATCATAAAAAATGACCAATTCACCCTCTGAGAAAATGCGAGGCTGGACATTTTTGTCCTATTTCACCTTTATATGTCTCTTATGCGCTTCATTGGCCAATTGGGCTTCACGATGCATTTCATCAAGATGGATGAGGTTAAAAAGACATGCTTCTTCATCTGAGGTGTTAGGTAACAAGTCAATTGCGAATTTCAACGACAGTATTTGACATTAGATTGGCAAGATAGCTTCTAGACCATACACCAATTGAAAGGGAGTAAATCCGGTTGTGTTTCTCACCGAGGTTTGGTATGCCCAAAAGGCTAAGTACAGGATCAAATGCCATTTTCTTTTACGAACTCCTATAATTCGTTGAAGCATACGTTTAAGAATCTTGTTGATAGCCTAAACTTGTCCATTTGATTATGGATAATTAAGAGTAGAATTATCATGTGACAATCCTAACTTGGCATTTAATTCAGTCATCATGTGGTTGCAAAAATTCTTCCCATGATCTGTGACTATAGCCTGTGGGACCCAAAACCATGCGATGACATGATTAAATAAAAATAATGTAGTTGTTTGTCCTGTGTTGTTGAATGTAGGCTTCGCTTCAACCCATTTGGTAAAGTAGTCTACTGTGACAATAATATAACCATGCCCCCCCAAAAAAATGATGGTTATAGGTCATGAAGTTAATGCCCCATTTCGAAAATGGTCCCACAGAGACAACATGATGCATTGGTGCTAGCGGTTTGCGGATTTTACGATCAAATATTTGGCACGCATGACAACTTCTGATCGCGAGGATGCAGTCACGAAATCTGGTAGGCCAAAAGTAATCGGCACGGAGTATATTCTGCGTGGTAGCGTACCCAGAAAAGTTTACACCACAAGCCCCAACATGACAACCATTTAAAACCTTTTCGGCCTCCTCATGAGTGAGGCACCTTCTTAAAATTGTATCGACACCACGACGATAAAGTGTATCGCTGACGATCAGATTATCTTTAGCTTGGTATCAAACATGTCGCTGGTCAGAGCGAGAGTTATCAGGCCAAAAAGTCTGGGTCTAGAGATAAATGATAAAATCCCCATAACAAGGATCAGATGATCCGATCAGAAAAAGGGACTTGTCAGGAATAGATGGTTCCGACGTAGTAGCATTACTATTAGAGGGAATGTCACAGAGAAGCTCAGCCAAAAGTAAAGACTTCTTTGACTTGGATTTGATGAATTCCAAATCAAATTCTTGTAAAATGAAAATCCATTTTGAATACTTTCCCCCCAACAATTGACGTGATAAGATATAAGTCATGGGGTTGCAATCCAAAATGATAATGGTCTTTCAGAATAGGATAGTGGCGACATCTTTGGACAGCTTGAACAGCGACTAGGGTAAGCTTTTCTATGTATGAATACTTTAGTTCCATATCATTGAGATTATGACTCAAATAATAGATTGGATTTTCTATCCCATTTTCTACTTGGACCAATACCATAGCAATGGTCGTATTAGTCGCGACAATATATAAGAAATAATCACTCTGATAATTGGGGGGATACATTAATGACGCCTGGACAAGAGTATCCTTGACAACATCAAAAGAAGCTTGCGCAACTTGATCCCAATGGAAGGGAATCCCATTTTTCAAGATCCAAGTAAATACTTTAGCCATTTAGGCGTAGTTGGGAATGAAACTCCTTAGGAATTTAGCCTTTCCTTGAAGTTTTTGTATCTGAAGTAAATTTGATGGCGCGGGCAAATCAAGAATGTCCTAAACCTTCAATGGGTCGATTCGAATTCCTTATTTTGAGATGACGAACCTAAGAAAATGACTAGAAAAAAAAAACACACACACACATTTATGTGGATTGAGGCGTATTTTGTAGTGTCGGTAGTGTAAAAATATGGCTCTCAAATACATCGAGTGATCAGTCAAATTTCGTGAATGCGTGGTAAATCGTCTAGAAAAGGTTGAACAACATTGCTCTCTGAAAATGTAGCTCTAGAATTATTTAAACCAAATGGTAGTTTCCAATAAGCGAATGTGCCCCAGGGATAGATGAATGCTGGCTTATATTGATCCTCTAGGCAGATATTGATTTCATTACAGTCGGAAAATCCATTCATGAATGAAAAGATTTCGCATCCAGCACAATCATCACTAATCTGGTTGATAAAGGGAGTAGGATAGTTGTCTTTGGACAAGCAAGATTGACATCTCGATAATCGATGCACACTTTGATGTTTCATTTTTTCTTCGTAATAGGAATGATGTTGGAAACCCACTCAGTTAGCGAAACAAGGTAAATGAAACTAGCACGCAAAAGTTTCTCAACATCTGATTTAATGGCAGTGGCCTCCTTCAGATGAACAGGACGAAGGCGTTGATGTATTGGGTTGACATTAGGGTACATATTAATAGTGTGTTAAATGATTCTAATATCTATGCCTGGAATTTCCTCATAAGAACAAGAAAATACATCACGAAATTCATGAAAGAGAGAACGATATGTTTCGAGTTCTGATGGAGAACAAGATACGCCGACATGAATGTTTTATACAATGCCAAGTTTGGTCGAAATATCGATAGAAATGGTTTCTTCAGTATTTGACAATTTTTTCTCGGAATCGATTGCATTAATAGGAAAAGAATTCAAAAAGAAATTTTTGATCGATGAGTGATATATTTCACTAAGATTATTTTCTTCATAATCAGGAAGATGGGAATGATGATGATAATCTTCCCATGGTTCTCCTTCCGACATCATGGTTTCCAAAATATTCTCATTTGTCAAGAAAGTTGAGGAAAAAGGATCAGATGGAGTACCAAAATCTAAGGAACGATCAACCCAAACAACCAGTGATGATGATTTCAGATTCGCTGCCCAAGCTAGATAGATTGATTGCTATGCCAACTCAATAGTGCTCGGAGGCAGAAACTCATCCAACGTAACAACTTCAGAATCACCCGTACTCTTCCTTAATTCAAATCGAGTGGAAGAGATCATGTAGTAGGTCTCTATACTTGCAATTTATGCCGACGTCACAAGCTGCGGTAATGCAAAGGTTCCCATGGGAGTGGAATCCTTTAAGAGTCCTACACCAATGTTTTGAAGTGCAAGTTGGGGTGTGTGAACAAACGAAACACTTCCAATTACCTGGGAACTGGAGGAAAAGAAGGATAGTTGATTAATGATTGTGATAACACATTTATATGGAAAGGCGATCATTCTAAAATATGTAGAAAAAATTGCAGTCATAGCATATACCCATGGCCTTCCAAGTAGAATATTATAGTCAAGGGGTCTGTCAAGTTTCAACTACCTCAACATCAACATTTATTGTTTTTCCCCTAGTTCTACATGTAGGTTATTGATAATACCGCAAGGCTTATATGTATGTCCGTCAAAAGCCTTCAACATCGTTGATGATTGAGATAAGCGTGGGGAGCCAAGTGAATTACAACAGTTTAGAGACATAATGCACGTAGATGCTCCCTCATCAATAATAGTACGATGAAAAAGGTGATTGAGAACATTTACTTCGATGGAGAATGCCAATTCTGCTAGTAATTGCGGCACATAGCCTATATGATTAAAGACTACGAGATTAGAATCAGTCCGATCAATTCCATCAATAGCCGACAATAAACCCTATTTCTAGGAGGGACAATTTTGTAATACCTCAAGAGCTGACATAGCTGAAGGGGATTGAGCCAAATCTTCAACTATATTATAATTTTGAGCAGCTCTTGCTCGGGGATTATATGTCGATTTATGAATGACTCCCTTCAGTGGCTTGATTGTCAATTCAGGAATAATAGGTGGTGGTACCAATTCCATAGAAGGATTTGTGGTCGAGGTAGTGGGTTGATTAGTGGCTTGACTACCGTAATCTTTATTAAGTGTTGACACCAAAATATTTTTCGATGGATTTTTTATGGATATCATAAGCACTTGGGAACTAGAAGTTGGATCCGAAGCTACCAAATTTGTGTCCGTATTCGGAAATGGATCTGTCAACACAGCTGACATGTGAGTTCTTAACCATTTTTGAGACTTTAGCATGGTGAGGACAATCCTGAAATTTTTTTTCCTCATTACAGATTATGCATAGATAACGAGATTTCTGATTTCTATATGATTGATAAGATGATCTTTCTTGTGGGTTAGAAGTTTTATTTTTCTTTGATTTCCCTTCTTTCTTACTTCCGGGTTGCTTGTCTCCTTTTCCTTTGTCAAATGACACGGAATTAATTTCGGAAGAAGGTACAGGATCAGATGCAGTAGTATGATGTGTGCTTGAAGTACCAATCATATCGTCTCTGGCATGAGAGTCCTTTGACGGAGGAGGAACTGTAAAGTTAGATCTCGGCGCATTAGGAATTTTCTCATAAAGCATTCCAAATTGAGTATAAATCAAGTCTAAATATTGGACACGAGCAATGACCTGCTCTTCAGTGACGACGCCACCTTTAGCGACATCCTCAGTTATATATGGTAACAGGGACTTAATGAACCACTCAGCAAGGAGCTGATTAGGAACAAATATCTTAACCGTTCTATGACGATGAGGCCATTCATTAATATGATCAGAAATGTGAGTAGCATTAGTCTATTTAAAATTAGTCAAGAGTTCCATTCTAGTTTCGTATCATATGGGTAACTGGAAGTGAGTAAAAAAGACAGTAGGTAGGGAAGTGGAATTATCAAAAGAAGCTCTAGGTAATTCAATGTACCATTTTGCAGCCAGACCAGTGAGCGTACTATGGAAAAGACGTAGCCAAACAGAGTCATCATTCAGGGATTTTGATGAACACCACAAATGATAAGTCATAACATGAGTCGACGGGTCTTCTCCAGGGTTTTCATTGAACTTAGGAATATCCAAGGGTAATTTATGAGGTATCACCGGCCACCAAAGAGCATAGTTGATTAGGTCATTGGTGACTCGGTTTAAATCTGGCAACTCTAAAGTTACAACAAAGGGAAATTGTCGATTGAGGTCAGGTTGAGCATAGCCAAGGTATGATGGAATTTTTTGGGCAACAGGCCTTTGAGCACCAGCATAAGGAATCTGGTGCTGGTAACCCAAATAGGGGTTGTTTTGATAAGCAAACGCTTGAGGATTCTGTTGACCAAAACCTGGGTACGATACTTGTTGAAATGAAGGTTGAGGCATTTGCGCCTGAGGCTGCCAAGGGGTCTGTCCACCAATGTTATAATCCAAATTAGAATAAATTGGATTTGGTTGAGGATAGGTATAACCTGGTTGTGGCTGTAGCATCCCATAATATGGTAGTCAAGGTTGTGAATAAATAATTTCGGGTACATGTTGTTGTAAATTAGTCAAAGGAGTTGGAGTCTGAGGGCCCAATTCTTGAGGGTATTGAGTTGAAGGACCCGCCTGAAATGGCTGTTGTACAACAGTTTGAGTCTGTAACAGGGATAAATATGTATTCACAAGTGGAAATGATGTGGGTGCACTAGGTTGAACCAGTTGATACGAGTGTACAACCGTTTGTGGTTGGATAGGCAGAGTGGGCTGCCATTTATAAACATTCATTTCGACATTAGGTTGACTAAAAAGTGACAGAGTACTGTCAAAGTGGGTGACCATAGGTTTCCCCCCAGCATGAGGAGTATAATAAGACATAAAATATTGTTCTCCAAATGCAGGGAGTCCAATTGAGATGGTATTGGATGGAATAGACCCAGATGGACCAGCTTGATATTGCCCTGATGATGGATATAAAGGATCAAGTCGTTCAGCACACACTATAGGTTTACCAGTTAGAATACCACAAGATGACATTGGCGAAGTCCATGGGTTTGAAGATGCACTAGAGAAAATTCCAGATAATATTTATAACCTGATGGGACCATAGGGCCACCATGTAAATATGACTCTGGTGAAGTTGTGAACATCGACGGGGTAGCGAGAGTAGGGGTTGATGCAATCAGAACAGATGGTCCAACCTAAGATGTTGGTTCAGGCATGGTTACTTGACCAAATGTATACCCTTTTGAATCGACAGGAATTTGAATAGGCATAGGATCAAAAAAAGGTAATTGAGGAAAAGACTCATACAGGTAAAGATCCTCCCCAAAATGGGTTGGAGTTAAAGGTGTTTCGCCTTGTGGTATTTCTTCAATCGAAATTAAACCAGGTGGAAGGATTTTGCCGTCAGGCCCAAAGTATATTTCAAGAGGTTGACTGCGTGATATGGGAGACTCAATGGCTACAATAGATTGTGGGGTGACCAATACAGGAACAACTTCTGGTTGTTCGACTTAGGAATGCAGATGTTCTGGAAAAAAAGAGACAGGATTTGGATCAACGTCCAGCTGAACAACATTGGGTTCGAGAGGTATGATCTCACTGATTGGATGGATCGTGACCACAAGTAGCTGTGAGGACTCCGTCTTGACAATAGTAGATGAACCAGGATTTGTAGAAACAACCTATGCCAACTCTAGTATATGTGAAGATGATGCTTCACCAGAGGTACTGATGGTACTGGTTTCGGTAGAGCGATGTTGCCTTCACCGACTAGAAGTGACTTCTGGTGGTAAAGGTGGTTTCAATGCAAGTCTACTCGAATGACGGGGAAAGGGATTTTCTTCTTCCACAATTACTGATTTATTTTATGACGAAAAAAATAAACAAAATAAAAGGGTAATTCTAGGAAAAATGTTTACCAAGAAATTGTGAACTGCATAATACCTCCTGGCAAACCAATAAGTACTAGCAAGCAATCTCCCCGAATGTTGTGTTCGGTGTATCAAAATTTAAAAGGCAGCTGACTTGATTCACTATGGATGGATAGAAACCTAAATTTGACCTCCCAAATATTCTCGAAGGTACATGGAGGCCGAAGTCCATATTAGCACTGTCTAATGCAAAACCGCATAGTGAGAGCATCCCTTTATACTTTTCATACTATAACACTGCCCTATATACCTGAAGGTATGTGGAAGAGCTACGATATACTTACGTACGTGGAGTGAGGTATCACAATCAGAATGTATCGTAGAAAATTAACAACAGCTGCTATGTTTTACGATGCCGAAACATGTCTCTAGCCTAGACCTTCTAAATGTTATCGTTATGGTTCCAATGCTTTTTTAGGTAAATTGATGTAAATTTTAAGTTGATATTTTTTATCAATTTGAATTTCAAGGTTTACCACAATGATGTGATGGAAATTCCTAAAATGCAACCTAAAATGATAAGCAAAATTTTCAATTTTAGCTTTTTCAATGAAAATCTTAGCTACTAAAGGGAAAGAGAAATCAATTTTGAGAGAAAACAACAAAGAGCACAAACTAATATGCAACTTTCCTAATTTGTTCCTATGCGAAACAGACAATCCACTATATGCAAATGCAAGTTTTTCTTTTCAGTCCCCTTAATGTGAATGTAAAAAGGAAACAATATGCATCAAATCAACAAAAAAAAAATGCTTTCTTCTTTGAGAAACGATGAATTTAACAACAATTTTTCTTTTAGGAAAAATGAAGAATTTAACGACAATTTCCTTTACGAAAACAAATGGATCTAATGCAAAAATAAAATACTTTTAATTTGATTAGTCAATGATAAAGAAAAACACTTAAAGGGACATTGAACACACTTAATTTTCAAAGGAGGAAGATTCAGGTAAATTCACTAGTCTCTATGAGCTATTAGACAATTGAAAACATAGCAAACAAAAGGCTGAAAGTGATGGAAATGAAAAATTCAAATGGAATTTGGTTGGCTTAGGGGGCAACGTAGTCTCTAAGGGGAGACAGTTCATTGCAAAGCACCCCTGAGTGGGAGATAGTGCTATGCAAAGCACTGTGTCTTGACCAACAGTGCATTGGGCGCAACAGAGAACAAAATTCAAGCTACTTAAATACACTTATAATGCAATTCTTTGTTTCAAAAGCCTAATAGTTGAGAGTCGATGCTACTGGGTGGATAAGAAAAGGTAAACACACCAAGGATGAAGGGAATTTCCCCAGTAGAGTCGCCAATTTGTTATGCGGAATTACGAATTATGGATAAAACACATTCCCTAAATGTGGTGCTATGCATTTAGAACAATAGATCAAATAATTTGTAGACACTTTTCCGAAGAGTAAATAAACACATAGAAAGATGGAGAAACTTACTTGGGATCCAAGCACTTCCTATTCTCCTTCTGTCACTTTTGTTGTAGCTTCCAATCCAACTTCGATTGCCGGACTAGTTCCTGCAAGTATAAAATCTAAACAACAAAGAGGTTGCAATATATAGATGGCTATTTACCTTAATCAGTTAAATCAATGAAACATGAAACATATACATCAGGTAAGAATCCATGAAATGAAAGATAGAAACATATATAGATACATATGTGGGAAAATGAGCAGGAATATTTATTAATGGATAGAAGAGGGAGGTTACAACCAATGATTAATTTGATTTCACCAACTCCAGCATCATCCCAGCCTCATCACAATAAACATCTCTCCAGCAACATATCACTCAAATCAAATACTCAATTGAGAATTCAACATCATTTCTTTACCAAATTTCTTCCTTCTCAAACACTAGGATCTGTGCTCAATTTATAGAGCAACTAAAGGTATTTTCTCAATCAATGACTTTCTAATAATAGGCAAGACATGTTCCCAAGATCATAGGTGTCAGATGGACACATGGATTCAAATTTTGACACATATGGACTCTTCTAGAAGGAACTGGCCATGTGGAGATTCCAGAACAATGAGAATTTTGCTCCCAATTGACCAACACACTCTTGAATGTCGGGAAGTGCTTAGCAGAGCACCCTTGAATGGAGGTAACTGCATATGCAAAGCAATTAGTCCCTTGAGAAGCTGTGTTGGTGAGCTCATAGGTGATATAACATGTACTTGAAATCTTGGAAACCTTGCAATGGAGGTCATGGATGATTTTTTCTTGTTCTTGTCTTAGGGCGTGTAGCAACTGAAATTATAGGGGATGATAGACCCTATTTAATTGGTTCCAGGGATGATGTCCAGTTTAACCAGGTCATTGGGAATGGTGCCCAAATTGACCTATAACAGCAAGGATCATCCATCCGTTCAAAGAATAAGTGTAGGGGACATATACAACTTGTCATTAGTGATAAGGATCATAATATGGGCCTATCATATTCAACCCCAAGAGCTCTTTTAGGATCAATTCCTCTCCATGGGAGCTTAGACAAGGGGTAACAGCATAGCTCTGTGTTCTCTATTAGTCATGAACCTTTTCTAGGAGGGTCACATCCATTAGTCCAAGCCACTCTTTGAAGACCAAGAACTCCCCTTTTTGCAACACCTTGATAAGAATATCTGCTATATTCTCATCAATATAAATGTGATGGAGTCTTATGACTCCTATCTACTCCATGTCTCAAATATAACGATACCTAATATTAATTTTCTTAGACTTGTCATGGAACACAATATTCTCTTCCAAACAAATCCCACTCTTGTTGTCACAATATATGATTGTCATATCCAGAACTTGCTCAAACAAATATCCAACAAGCTTCCTCAACCACACTTCCTCACAACTAGCCATGATAGCAGTAATATATTTAGCCTCAGACATGCTAAGTAAATTTGACTTTTTTTTCCTGCCCATTAAGGATATCATGGATAATCCAAGACTAAAACAACACCCTAATATACTCTTCCTATCAACAAAATTTTTGGCCCAATATACATCAACTTATCCTTGAAGTATCACATCTCTAGTGTTATATCTCAAAAAAATATTGATCATCCCATGTAAGTATCTTAACACATGCTTAGTTCACATGTAGTGGCTCAGTCATGAATTGACTCCATTGACAACAAAACATATGTTCGATCGAGTATTCACAAGGAACATTGGTACCCCAATCAATTGTTGGTACTTGAGGGATTTTCCAAGTCAGGTCCTGCAGCTTCTCCACATAACTTCTTGAAGTTCATCTCCATCGGTATGGCTATATATTTACATTCCACAATACTAAATCATTTCAATAATTTCACAACATATTTCCCTTGCGAAAGGAAAATATCACCAAGTATTTGCCACACCTATAAGCATAGGAAGTTGTGCATCAATCCAATGTATTTCATCTCAAATTTAGAGGTCATCTCCCTCTTAGACTCAAGCATAAGAGGCTTCGTCTATCAAGAATAAATCATCAACATATAAAATAAAAATCATGGGCATACCCAGGATAAATTTGAAGTAGAGTTTTGGTTCGACATTGATTCTTGTAAACCCAAGCTTCATCAAGTAACTATCAATGCGGTCATACCAAGCCCTAGGGGTCTGCTTCAATCCATAGAGTGCCTTCTTTATCCTGCAAATGTGAGTCTTGCTGCCATATACTTCAAATCACTATGGCTTCTTAACATATACTTATTCCTGAAGAATACTAGGTGGAAATGTAGTCTTCACATCCATTTGGTGAAGAGTCCATCCTTGGCTAGCAGTTAGAGCAACAATAGATCAAATAGTAGTGTAGTAGGAAACTATTGCAAATATATCATCTTAGTATTCTCCTTCTTTTTGTGAGAAAACTCTAGCCATGAACCTTTCTTTATATCTCTCAATACTTCCATCTACTCCATGATTGATCTTGTATAGTAATTTGGAAGTCACAACAAACTTCCCTTTATTTCTCAAAATTGATTCCCATACATCATTTTTCATGATAGATTCATACTCTTCAGCCATAGTGTCCTTCCAAAACTGCTATTTCACTTCTTCTTCAAAGGTGTGTTGTTCAATCTATATGATGTTTCTCATAGCTACAACATATCCCCGATATCGTTATGGCTTCTTACTTTCTCTGAAGGTTCCTTTAGAAAGAGCATGTCTTTAATAATATTATAAGGTGTCACAAAGCCAAATTGGTATCTTCCTAGTAGCAACATCAGTCCCTGGCTCAAGAATATAAGGAAATTACATGTCAACATACTTCTTCTAAACATTGGTAGGAGGAGGAGGAGGAGTCTACATTGTTTTCCCAGAGGAGGAATCTTCATTGAATGTCACATCCATGCTAACCTCTATATTCATTTTACTAGGCACATATATTCTATAAGCTTTAGAATTTTTGCAGTAACCAAAAAATGTACCTTTCTTTCCAAAAGCTTCCATATTGTTCCCTTTTTCCTTCAGCACATGAAAGTATACGGGGCATCCAAATATCTTCAAATGTCCAGCATCAGGCTTGATACCCATGAAAACTTCTTTGAGAGTCTTGTCACCAAGGCTTGATGGGGGGTCTTATTTTGAACATAGATCGTTGTATTTATAACTGCACCCAATAGAAACATCAGTAACTTTTGATCATGCAACATGGATCGAGAAGCTTCCATGATTGTATTGTTCTTCCTTTCCATCACTCCATTTTTCTCAAGGTTGAAAGGTATGATAGCTTCCTTCTTGATTCCAGCTTCCTTGAAAAATTCAATGAACTCATTTGAAATGAATTCTTGACCATTATTAGACCTAGAAACTTTCATTTGATTCCCTATTTGATTCTCGTTTAGTGCCTTGAAGTTCTTGAACATACAAATTCCTCGTCGTTGTGCTTTAAAAATAATATCCATGCCTCCATGAGAAGTCATTCGCAAAAATTATATAGCATAGGTAGCCACAAAGAGATTTCACTAGCATGGGCCCATATATATCGGAATGTGTGAGTTGTAGAATACCATTGGTACTGCTCTTGCTAGAATTAGAAAAAATCCTAAGGAATATTATAAAATAATAGTGGAAATAATAAAATAATATTAGATTACCTCATCAAGTTTTGGAGGGAAAAAAGGAAAACTACCTTTTAAACTCATATTTTCAACTTATCTCCCTATGATTTTACTCAAATTTTGAGCGAGAGAACTCGTTGGATGCAAAATTTATTTTTTCATCCAAGGAGTACCCATGTTGCATGCTTTTAATGGACACTACTACACATAAAATATGAAATACATGAAGACTCGTGATTGCAATAACGTGTTTTTCATATATTTCACATTTTTTTGTAGCGGGGTCCATCGAAATTATGCAAAATGGGTAGTCCTTGGATGGGAAATTAATTTTTTCATCCAATAAGTGCCCCCACTCAGAATTTGAGTAAAATTATAGGGAGATAAGTTGAAAATGCAAGTTGAAAAAAGTAGTTTTTTATTTTTTATCTTCTTACCTTTTTACTCCAAAAATGGTGATTCATCCCCATGGTTGACATCATCATATTGAATCATATTGGTTCCTATAAAGTTGATTTCTGTCGTACATTTTTGTTTTGAAGCCCATTTTTTACCTCAAAATTTCTATAATTTAGGGAATGGTTCCCTTGTCTTCTTTCAACTGGCACATTCGGGACATACTCCATTGTGACTAACTTGAACCTTAGGCATTACAAAAACCATCCTCCTTACCTTAGTTAGGGCTTCATAGTGAATATGAGAAAACCTTCGGTGCGATATCTCACTTGTATGACTACTATCATGTACTAATGCTCAGATTGGTCTTCCATTGACTTTGTAAAGGCCCTCAATTCTTGACCCCAAAGGTGAAGGCATCTCGCAAGTTGACTCCAAAGGCAAAGTAAGAAACTTTCATTTGGCACATATAATACAACCTGCAGATGTATTGATCTGAAATGACTGTATTAGTTTTGTTGTGCAAAGTGTCTTTTTAGTTTAAAAACATGTGCATACTTGTATCATTAGTTTGAATAAGGTTTAAGGTATTTGTACATGAATTGTAGATGATTTTAGTGAATTAGAATCATAAAAAAACTTAAATAACACTGAATAGTAGTTTAAAATAGATAAATAAGTCACCACATCAAATTTACATAGTAGGCATGATGAAGCAGTTCACCCCTCTTGGGCTACATCTGCTAGTCTAGCTCCCAATGGCATGTCCATCTTTCGTTATGCTCAAATTTTTTCTATTACATGTAGTTACAGTGCTCTAATGGCTATTTTTCCACATCAATGGCTCCAGAATGCTCCATTTAGTGAAAAATGACTCTTCATTCACTCAGAATGGGTGAAAATTGAGTCTCCTACTCTTTTTCCTAGTTTCACCTAGAAAAGCTCCAATAAAAGTGGAGAACTCCACTCAACTGGAGTTAAATTAGGCACAGGCCACCAATTTAGGCGTGCCCACCAAACTGTCCGTTGAAATGACCGTAGCATTAAACTAGACAGTTGGGGTGGCCACATGCCAACTCCAAACCCACAGGTTTCTAACCGTAACTATCAGCAGAACCTGGGGTAGTAACTGTGGTTTTAAAGTTTGATAGCTGATTGAATGTCATGGGTTAGCATTGATCGCAGAGTTTGGTTTGAATTTAACATATGCCATGTGACATATATTTTGGAACCACTGGCGGGTTGGGACCATCAACGATTCCCAACCCCCAAACCTGGTTTCATTACAACATAAATATAAACCGCAAACAATATGGTTAAGAAACATTGCAGAGAGTAGTCGGTAAGTCGTGTGCATGCCAAGTGGGAGGTCTTGGGGTCGAGCCTTGTGGACCTAGCCAAAATTTTACCATTCCATTTGAGGGACATGTGGAAGCCTCAGGGCTAGCCACATGGCACCCTCTAATTAGCTCTCCAAACTCGTTCAACCAATAGAATTGAGACACTTGTCATCCATTGATTGGCTCGGCGGGAAGGAATATTCTTCAAAATATTCCTTTTTTGCTGACTGTACCTCCACCTTGCTGACTGTGCATCCCAGTCAAACCTGGTCAAACTATCACAAATTTACCTTTTTGGCATTTCAATCAGAACACGATATCTCCCTCATATGACATCGGTTTTTGAACTGTTCACCTCGCCGAAATCAGGAAGACGAGATCTACGAAACCATCCTAGTTTCAACCCAATCCTGTAACTTTGAATTTTGAGAAAAATTTATGAACTCCTGATCATGTATGATTTCACCATAAGCCAAAAAACATAACCAAAGCCCTTCATAGGATAATTATATTTTTCCTTGAGAATAATATTTAAATTTGTCTCCCTCTACCCTAGGTTTGAGAGGACTTCACGATACCCAGTGAAGTGTTTAGAGGGCCCACTATCTACCAACTAAATATCAAATGAATCTAAAGGAGAAGAAATTGAAAGAAAAGAAATAAGAAAATATTCAGATTGATTAGAAGTTGCATTATTTCCATACCTTGAATTCCCTGATCTCTTTTGATAATGATGGCATTCATGATGATTAGGAATAACATCTCTTCTTATTCTATTTCAGAACCTTTTTTTTTTTGAAGCCACAGTTGTTGTTGTATGACCTTGGAGCATTTATCTTTTCTAGACAATATAAGGAAATGTGATGAAGCGTGTGATAATCGTAGCACTAAATTTTAGATGCATCCCTTCTGGGTCTTCTATTGGACTCCTTAGATTTAGAATAAGGTTTTCTTGAATTTGATGGGCCTTCACTTCCTCTCTTCTACTTTTCTTAAGTAACAAAATAAAGGGGCTGTCCTTCTTCATGATTTTGAATCCTTCCACTGGATATCATCCTAGTATCCTCTTGAGTGCACTTGCCACCGAGCTCATCAAATGAAGGAAACTTGTCATTGTTGCTATGAGTTGTAATAAATGTTTCCTAAATCAGAGGAAGGCCTCCAAGAGCAATGACTACAAGCTCTCTATTAGATAGGGATTCTTCAGTTGTTAGAAGTTGACCCTTGACTTGGGATATCTTAATGAAGTATGGTTGCACAATCTCTCCCTTGAGTGGGTTTCAACTTGTTTCGAATCATCTAGATTAGTTCGTCAAGATAGGGTGAAGAATGAGATTTTGGCATAGTGTTAAATAAATAAATAGAATATTTAATTTTATTTAATTTTTTTACCACTTATAATATAATAATTAGATTCAACAAAACTCTAATAACGTGATTTTTACTGAAAATTTTCTTGTTTTACTCAATTTAAAATTGATAAATAGTTTAAATAATAATAATGAAACAAATAACTTATTTTTAGTACCATTGCAATAAAAATAAATATTTTAATTATCAAGTAAATAGAAATTAATTCTTTAAAGGCTAAGACTCATTAAGTTTTTTTAATTTACCAGATATACTACATCAAAATATTGGTGTAAACTTGGATTATACTGTGAGAATTTTAAAATTCTATAGTCAAGCTTATTTTCTCTGAAGAAACTATTGAGGTTGAGGGGACAAATGAACCCAAATTTTATCGTTTCTTTTTGGGTGGCGCATCTTGTTGGATTTACGTGAATTACACGGGAGATCATATTAACCTTTGTTTCCACTCCACACTCTTTATCCCTTTGGATTGCAGATGAAATCTCGTACAAAAAACATCGTCTTTGAATACGTGTCAATTCCATAGAAAAGTGGGTTCACCCTCCACCAACATTCTATTTTGCAATATCCAACCAAGGCCACTACTTTACAGTTGGCCAAGTGCATAGGAAAATGGGTGGTCAGCCCCACAAAAATTTTGATTGGGAAATGGCCGACCAAGACCACTACTTTACAGGTGCTTTACAGTCCTTTCATTATATGCAACTTACAGTCCAAATATAATTGAATGTTGGAATTATACTCCAAACCACCACCATGAATGAATAGCAGCAACGTCGCACACTTCATCAATTCTGTGTAGATAAGGATAAGCAAAGATCCAAGAGCTCAAAGGTGTTTTCACGCAACCACAGCAATAGAGTACCCAAGCCATCCTTTGTGTTTATTTCCTTACCTACCAAGTTGAATTACTTTTGCCCGCGGCGTGTAATCTCAAGCCTTTTGTTTTTACCTTAAGACCTTTTGCCACATATTTTATTCTACCACCGATGGGATATCCGGCGGGACCTACCTTAACCTTACCGCATGAGTCAAAACCTTGTTTTTCACCAAAATCCTTTGTATTTCCTTTACCGCACTTACCACATTTTATGCCGCACCACAGAGCGCACTTCGCAATGTTTACCACTTACGTTTCTGCCATTCGCAAGTTAAGTTATTTGACGTGCGATGTGATCATGCTATTGCACATCGCATTCACAACCATTTAAGTTTACCATTTAGTGCTGCAACGTATGTTGTTTGTTTTGAGGTGCAATCATGCCATCGCACATCGTGCTCGTAACCTTTTATGTTTATCTGTGTTCACACCAGATAAAAGTTAAGCTCACCGATTAACGATCTGCGATAAGGAGTCGGATGTGATGAGGACTTAGAGCCAAAACACATAAAGTTTGAAGTCTGCCAGTCTTATGTTTTGAACGCATTTTTGCGTGTTTTTATGTATAAATAGAAATATGGCCTGCGTGCCGATTTAATGTAGAAATGGGTCTTTTGGCAACCCAAGGACAATTGGTTGTTGAACGTTTGTTCAACATTGAACAACATTGATTAGATTTATGTTTTATAGGCTTCGACCATTTGATATAAGCATTGTAATTTTCATTATGTTAGAGAGAGATAAAGTGATGGAACAAAAAAAGAAGTTTCAATCTTCTCCTGTGTTTTTACACTATCTGTGTATTGACTATTAATTTCCGCATTATTTTGTTGTCTCTGTGTTGTGGGGGAAACACATTTCCTCTGTTTGATTGCATCCATAAATTCCAACATGGTATCGGAGCAGGTCTAGGCTCTCATTCAAAGAAGCACGAGCTCACTCTCTTTACTAAAGAAGCTGCAATATTGTTTATTTGTAGAAGCAGAAGTCTCCAACAGTGAGAACACTTTTACAGTAGTGAGAAGGTTTTTATTTTATACAGTCAAGAAGATTGTTTGTTTAACATAGTCACGATGGCAGCAGTAGGCACAAGCCTGACAAAACCCCAAATACCATAGTTTAATAGGAAGAACTATGATTATTGGGCCATTACAATGAGGGCCATGTTTGCTTCACAAGATATATGAAATCTGGTGGAAAATGGATTTCCAGAACCAACAGATGAAGTAGCGCTTGCTGCATTGACAACAGCAGAAAGAGACTTGTTGAGATATAATAGGAAGAAGGACTCCAAATCCCTCTTCTATATCATTCAAGAAATACATGAAATTATTTTCCCAAGGATTGCAGCAACAACAAAGTCTAAGGAGACGTGGGATATTCTCAAGACAACCTATCAAGGCACAGAGAAAGTGAAGACCGCAAAATTGCAAATGCTAAGGAGAGATTTTGAAATTCTCTGTATGAAAAAGTTTGATAACTTAGACTCATTCTTCACTCACATGATTGGGTTGGTTACCCATATAAGGTATCATGGAGAGACACTTGAGGAAAGAAGAATAGTAGAGAAAACCTTGAGGAGTCTACCCTCAAGATTTGATCCCATAGTAGTGGCAATAAAAGAGACAATGGATCTCTCAATATTTTCAGTGGATGAGCTTCGTACATCCCTGATGTCTCATGAACATAGACTAAACATAAAAACGAACTCCTCATTGGAGCATGCATTCAAGACACAAATGTCTTTTGGCCGAGGTAGAGGTCAAGGAAGATCAAACTATCGAGGAAGAGCAATAAGCCCACAGAGAGGTGGAAGAAACAACCCTGCAAGCACAAGTGTAAGGGGCAGCAACCAGAATCAAAGCAAAGGCTCAAGCTAGAGACAAGCAGAATGACAAAGGTATGACAAATCCCAAGTCCAATGTCATTATTGTAAAAAGTATAGCCATTATGCCAATGAATGTAGAAAGAAAGAAAATGACATAAATAATAGGCAAAATGTTAATTTTGAAAAAGAAGATAAGAACCAGAGTAATGCACTTTTAACATGTAATGTAGCACAAGAAAAACAAGATGTATGGTTCTTAGACTCGGGTTGTAGTAACCACATGACTGGAAACATAACAATGTTTGCCAATCTTGATGAAGATGTGAAGTCTGAAGTGATAACAGGGTGCTGATAGTAGAGTCTCTGTCAAGGGGAAAGGAAGAGTATCAATACTGACAAGGAAGGGAGAGAAGAAGTTTGTGCCAGATGTCTATTATGTACCTGGCCTGAAATGTAACCTTCTAAGCATTGGATAGCTCGTGAATAAGGGCTACAATTTATTTTTTAAGAATAATGTGTGTACTATCATGGACATACCTCCAAGTAAAAGGGTCATTGCAAAAGTGCATATGACAAAGAATATGATGTTTCCTCTCAATCTTAGAACATACTTGAAGGAAGGAGGTGTGGTAGCAGCAGTCACACAAGAGGTATTTCGAGGTCTTTCAAGAAGAAGTGAAAGACGAAAACTGGTTATGGCATTTGAGATTTGGGCATCTCAATTTTGGAGGTTTAAACCTTTTGCATAGAAAAGGAATGGTAAGAGCTCATTTAGAAACCAGGCAACCTATGTAAAGGCTGCATCTTGGGCAAACAACACAGAGAAGCATTCCTTGCAGGGAAGAGTATAAGGGAAAAAGTACCCTTAGAGATTGTCCATTTAGATTTGTGTGGACCAATGAAAACGCCATCTTTAGCTAGCAGTCACTATGTCTTGAAATTTATAGATGATTATACAAGAAAGACATGGGTTTATTTTTTGAAGAAAAATAATGAAGTGTTTGAACAGTTCTACCACTTCAAAGCTCTTGTTGAGAAGCAGAGTGGGCACTACATAAAAGTGCCGAGAACAGAGAGAGGAGGAGAATATATCTCCAAATATTTCCTACATTTCTGTAGGGAGAATGGCATACATAAGGAGTTTACCACAAGGTACACACCACAACAAAACGGTGTATCAGAAAGAAAGAATAGGACCATCATGGACATGGTCAGAAGTATGTTGAAGGCAAAGCATTTTCCAAATGAGTATTGGGCTAAAGCTGTCAATTGTGCAGCGTATATTTTGAATAGATGCCCAACCAAAGATGTCATGAACAGAGTCCTAGAAGAAGCAAGGAGTGAAACAAAGTTGTTTGTCACTCACATGAAAGTATTTGGATGTGTGGCATATGCTCATGTCCCAGATCAATTAAGGAAGAAGTTGGACAGCAAGGGGGAGAAGTGTATCTTTGTTGGATACAGTGATGAGTCCAAGGCATAATAGCTCTATAATCCATCAACCAAGAAAGTTATAATCAACATAGATTTGCAGTTTATTGAAGAAGAAGCTTGGGATGGAAGCTTAGAGAAAATAGTGAACGTGAAGACATGTGTGTCTCACGAAGAGAAAGAGGAATGCACGACAGTAAATAATTCTACCAGGGTGGCTCCTCCTCCACCTACACAAGAACAACAGAGCACACCACAAGCAGGAAACATAACAACCTTGAGAAATCAATGAAGTGCTTCTCCAAACACACCACAGGGATCAGAAACTCCCTCGAGTTCAAGTGGAACTCCGAGAACACCAAGAAGACCAAGATTCAGAAATTTGAATGAAATTTATGAGCAAGAAGATGACAATAATAATGGTGTGAATTCTTTATTTTCTTTGTTTTGTCATGTTTATGACCCAATTCATTTTGAAGATGCAGTAAAAGAAGAAAAATGGATTGAATCAATGAATGAAGAGATTGGTGCAATAGAAAAGAATGATACATGGGAGTTAGTGGACCTCCCAAAAGGTAAAGAAGTCATTGGAGTAAAATGGGTCTATAAGACCAAGAGAAATGTTGAAGGCAAGATAGAAAGGCATAAAACAATACTTGTTGTTAAAGGCTACAAGCAACAATAAGGAAGAGATTATGAAGAAACCTTTGCACCAGTTGCAAGGATGGAGATAGTGAGAACAATGTTGTCCATAGCAGCACAATAGAAGTGGAAAGTCTACCAAATGGATGTGAAATCATCATTTCTGAATGAAGTGTTGAAAGAGGAGGTATATTTTGAACAACCTCCAGGCTATGGGATTGAAGGGCAAGAGCACAAAGTGTGAAAGTTGAAAAAATATCTTTATGGGATAAAGCAAGCACCAAGAGCATGGTTGAGCACGATTGATGCTTACCTGACAGAAAATGGGTTTGAAAAATGTGATGGTGAACCCACACTCTACATCAAAGAAAATGATGGTAATATTACTATTTTTGTTTTATATGTAAATGATTTAATTTTCACAGGCAATGAAGTTTCTCTCATTGCTGATTTTAAAGCGGTCATGAAGAGTGAATTTGAAATGAATGATTTGGGTTTATTGAGATACATCTTGTGCATATAAGTAAAGAAAAATGAAAAGTGATTTTGTATGTCCCAAGAAAAATATGTTGCAGAAGTTTTAAAGAGGTTTAACATGCAGAAATGCAAAGTAATAGTAACTCCAACTGTCATGGGGTTGAAATTAAGCAAAGAAGATTGAAGCAAGAATGTTGATTCGACATTGTATAAGAGCATAGTTGGTAGTCTAATGTATTTGACTGCAACTAGGCCTGCTATTATGTATGTTGTAAGTTTAATTTCTAGATTCATGGAGACACCAAAGGAGACACAATGGCATGCAACCAAGAGCATATTGAGGTATGTGAATGGAACAAAGGAGTATGGTGTTTTATACTCCTCAACTGATAATTTTAAGTTGACTGGTTACACTGACAGTGATTGGGCTAGAAGTGTAGATGATAGGAAGAGTACATCTGGGTATGTGTTTCATTTGGGATCAGGAGCCACTTCATGGGCTTCCAAGAAGCAATCAATAGGTGCTTGATCAACAACAGAAGCAGAGTATGCAGCAGCAACAATAACAACCTATCAAGCTATTTGGATGAAAAGGATGCTGAGAGATTTGTGTCATGAGAAATACAAAGGAACCACATTTTACTGTGATAATAGCTCAACAATTGCATTATCAAAGAATTTTGTCTTTCATAAGAGAAAAAAACACATAGATGCCAAATACCATTTTATAAGAGAATTGGTTAACAATGGTGAGATTGTTTTGGAAAATTTTAGGATAGAGAAACAGTTCGCTGATATCCTCACAAAGCCATTAGCACAGAAGAGGTTTGAGTATCTCATAAAATGTCTAGGAATGATTGATGGCAGCAGTTGTTATTAAGGGGGAGTGTTGGAATTATACTCCTAACCACTGCCATGAATGAGAAGCAGCAGCAGCCCACACTTCATCAATTTTGTGCAGAGAAGGACAAGAAAAGATCCAAGAGCCCAAAGGAAATTTCATGCAACCACAAAAAACAGATTACTCGAGCCATCCTTTGCGTTTATTTCCTTACCTACCAAGTTCACTTACTTTTTCCCACAACGCGCAATCGCAAGCCTTTTGTTTTTACCTTGAGACCTTTCACCACATATGTTATTCTACCATCGATGCGATATCCGGCAGGACCTACCTTAACATTACCGCGTGAGTCAAAACCTTGTTTTGTGCTAAAATCCTTTGTGTTTCCTTTACCGCACTTACCGCATTTTAAGCCACACCTTAGAGCACACTTCGCAATGTTTACCACTTAGCTTTCTGCTATAAGCAAGTTAAGTTATTTGACGTGCGATGCAATCATGCTATCACACATCGCATTCACAACCATTTAAGTTTACCATTTAGCACCGCAACGCATGCTGTTTTTTTTGCGGTGCGATCATGCCATCGCACATCACGCCCGCAAAATTTTATGTTTATCCATGTTCATGCTAGATAAAATTTAAGCTCGCCGATCAGCGATCTACGATAAGGAGCCGGATGCGATGAGGACTCAAAGCTGAAACACATAAAGTTTGAAGTCCACCAGTCTTATGTTTTGTACGCATTTTTGCGTGTTTTTATGTATCAGCAGAAATATGCCCTCCATGCCAATTTAATGTAGAAATTGGTCTTTTGACAGCCCAAGGAAAATTGGTTATTGAACATTTGTTCAACATTGAACAACATTGATTAGATTTAGGTTTTACAGGCTTCGGCCATTTGATATAAGCATTGTAATTTTCATTATGTTAGAGAGAGAGAGAGAGAAAGTGATGGAATGAAAAAAGAAATTTCAATCCTCTCCTATGTTTTTATGCTGTCTGTGTATTGACTATTAATTTCCACATTATTTTGGAAGTCTCTATGTTGTGGGGGAAACACATTTCCTCTGTATGATTGCATTCATAAATTCCAAAATTGAAGAAAACCATAGAATTTACCTCATATCAGCGATTCAAATTTTATTCCTTTGAAGGTATAACCTTTTCATACGAGTTGCACATAAATGCACCTAAACTAGGGGTGAAGGGTTTAACGTCTTATGCATATATCTCTAAACTACATTATTTTTCATTACAATCTTTACAAAGTTTCTATACGCTTCTGAAACTCACATAGTCCCTAGAAATTTGCATCCCTTTGAACCATTATTGCCTGTCTCATTATATAAATTTTAGTTGGAAATGGCCTCCACCTCCACTACTGTTAGTCTCCCCACCAATTGTTGTTATGAAGTATTTCTGAACCATCGTGGTCCGGATACCAAAAAAAAATCATGAGCCAACTTTACTGTGGACTGGTTAAGCATGGATTCCGAGTCTTTTGGGACAAGGACGAAATGCAAGTAGGAGATTATTTAACTTCTCAAATACAAGATGTTATCAAAACTGCGTCCGTCCATGTGGCTATCTTCTTGCCACATTATGCAGAATCTAAATGGTGCCTCGAGGAGCTCCATGTTAGAATTTTACTCCCAACCATCGCCATGAATAAGGAGTGGCGCAACCCACAATTTCATCAATTTTTATATCAGGAAGGACAACAACAGATCCAAGGAGCCGGGGGAATTTTCACGCTACCACAACAAACAGAGTACAAGCCATACTCTATGTTTATTTTTCTTCACCTACCGCATTTGAGTTACCTTGTATTTTTTCCCGCAAGTGCATTTCACAACATTTAGCATTTAACCTGTAAGCCTTTCCATTGTTAAGTTATTTCCCCACTGATGCAATATTGACGGGACCTGTCGTACATCCAACCATATTGCAAACGACCATTTCCTTTGTATTTCCTTCATCGCAACCTACCACACTTTACCACCAACAATTTCTAAATCGCAAGATTTTAATCTTACCTTCCGCACATCCACATGTTAAGTTAAGTTTTCGCCGATGCGATATCGGCGAGACCCACAATCTCATCACACTCCGCAAATATTAAGTCTTACCGCAAGCGTTACTCCATGTTATGTTATTTTACTGCTGATGCGATATTGGTGGGACCCACCAAACCTTTACCGCACTTGCAAACCACCGTAATCCTTTGTATTTCGCTTACCGCACTTACCTTTGTTTAAGTCGTGCACAGAGCGCAAGTCGCAAGTTTTAAGATTTAACTTTATGCCGCCTGCAAGTTATTCTATTTTGTTTGTGAGGCGATCGCAAGAGGGGGCACATGTCAAGCTTAGAAGGGTAGCACATTTCGCACGTCGCAAGTTTTACCACTTACATTTCCTCAGTCAAAAAGCTATGTTATTTGATCTGCGATGCGATATTGCTATCGCATATCACAATCGCAAAGTTTTAAGTTTACCGCCGAACTGGCACAGGCTGTGTTAATTTGGATGCGATGCGATACGTGCCACGTCACTATCGCACGTCAGAGTTCTCAAAGTTTAAAGGATAGCACGAGAGTTAAAATTTATTTTCGCCAATCTACGCGGATGCGATGTGGACCAGAAATGGATTGCATAAAATTTGAAGTCTGCCAGTTTGGGTTTTTGAATGCTATTTTGCATCTTTTCGTGTATAAGCAAGAATACGGCCTGCATGCTGATTAATGAAGGAATGGGTCTGTTGATGGCCCAGGGAAAATTTTTGTTGAATTTCCATTCAAGCATTGAATCAGTATTGATTAGAATTAGGTTTTTATAGGCTTCAACCATTTGATATAAGTTATGTAATTTTCATTATGTTAGTGTGAGAGAAATACAAACTTAGAAAAGATTTGAATAAATTTTGAAAAGGAAGTTCCTCTCCTGCGTATCGTTTCCTGTCTATTGGCTATTAGTTTCCACATTTGTTTGTATTCTTTGTGTTGTGGGGGAGCATCCCTCTGTTACGATTTCATTCAATATTTCCAACATGGTATCAGAGAAGGTCTAGGATCTCAGTCAAAGAAGCACGAGCTCGCTCTCTTTGCTGTAGAAGATGTAAGATTGGTTTGAGAAGAAGATTTCTCCAGCAGCGAGAAATATTTTGTTTTACACAGTCAAGAAGATTGTTTTGTTTAAACACAGTCACGATGGCAGCAGCAGTCACCAGCCTAAAAAATCCCCAAATACCACATTTTAATGGGAATAATTATGATTATTGGGCCATTACAATGAGGGCCCCGTTTTCTTCACAAGATATATGGGAGCTGGCGGAACAAGGCTTCTTATAAGAACTAGCAGATGCAGTAGCACTGGCTGCTTTGACAACATTATAAAGAGACTTGTTGAGAGATAATAGGAAGAAGGAATCCAAAGCACTATTCTATATCTATCAAGAAGTACATGATAGTATATTCCCAAGGATTGCAGTAGCAACAAAGTCTAAGGAGGCATGGGAAATTCTCAAAACATCCTATCAAGGCATGGAGAAGGTGAAGACAACAAAGCTACAAACGTTGAAGAGAGACTTTGAAACTCTCTATATGAAAGAGTCTGATAACATAAACTCATTCTTCACACATGTGATTGGGTTGGTCACCCAGATAAGGTCTCATGGAGAGATACTTGAGGAAAAAAGAATCGTGGAGAAAAACTTGAGAAGTCTACCCTCAAGATTTGATGCCATAGTAGTGGAAATAGAAGAGACAAAGGATCTCTCGCAATTTTCAGTGGTTGAGCTTCATGCATCCTTGATGTTACATGAACATAGACTGAAAAGAACAAAAAAATTCTCATTGGAGCATGTTTTCAAGACACAGATGTCTTTTGGTCAAGGTAGAGGTCGAGGAAGATCAAACTACCGAGGAAGAGGAAGAAGCCCATAGAGAGGTGGAAGAAACAACCTTGCAAGCACAAGTGGAAGGGGAAACAAACAGAATCAAAGCGAAGGCTCAAGCCAGAGTCAAGCACAAGGACAAAGGTATGATAAATCCCAAGTCCAATGTCATTATTGTTAAAAGTATGGGCATTATGCCAATGAATGTAGAAAGAAACAAAATGACATGAATAATAGGAAAAATGAAAATTTTTCAAAAGAAGATAAGAACCAGAGTAATGTGCTTTTAATGTGTAATGTAGCACAAGAAAAACAATAATATGTATGATTCTTAGACTCAGGTTGTAGCAACCACATGACTGGAAACATAGCAATGTTTGCCAATCTAGATGAGAATGTTAAATCTGAAGTGATAATAGGACCTGATAGTAGAGTCTCTATCAAGGGAAAAGGAAGAGTATCAATACTCACAAGGAAGGGAGAAAAGAAATTTGTGCCAGATGTATATTATGTACCTAGCCTGAAATGTAACCTTCTAAGCATTGTAAAACTCGTGAACAAGGGATACAATGTATTTTTTAAGAATGATGTGTGTACAATCATGGAAATACCTCCAGGTAAAAGGGTCATTGCAGAAGTGCACATGACAAAGAATAGGATGTTTCCTCTCAAGCTCAAAGCATACTTGAAGGAAGGAGGTGTGGTAGCAACAACCACACAATAGGTCCTTCAAGAAGAAGTGAAAGATGAAAACTAGTTATGGAATTTGAGATTTGGACATCTCAATTTTTGAGGTTTGAACCTCTTGCATAGAAAAGGGATGGTAAAAGGATTACCACTCATTGAGAAACCAAACAGCCTATGTGAAGGCTACATCTTGGGAAAACAACACAAAGAAGCATTCCTAGCATGGAAGAGTATAAGGGAAAAGGCACCCTTAGAGATTGTCCACTCAGATTTTTGTGGACCAATGCAAAAACCATCTTTAGCTTGCAGCCATTATGTTTTGACATTTATAGATGATTATACAAGAAAGACATGGGCGTATTTCTTGAAACAAAAGAGTGAAGTGTTTGAACAGTTATACCATTTCAAAGCTCTTGTTGAGAAGCATATTGGGCACTACATCAAAGTGTTGAGAACTGACAGAGGTGGAGAATATATCTCCAAATATTTCCTACGTTTCTGTAGGGAGAATGGCATACACAAGAAGTTTACCACAAGGTACACACCACAACAAAACAGTGTTGTAGAAAGGAAGAATAGGACCATCATGGACATGGTCAGAAGCATGTTGAAGGAAAAACATTTTCCAAATGAGTATTGGGCTGAAGCTGTCAATTGTGCAGTATATATTTTGAATAGATGCCCAACAAAAGGTGTTATGAACAGAGTTCCGGAAGAAGCATGGAGTGGAACAAAGCAGTTTGTCACTCACATGAAATTTTTTGGATGTGTGACTTATGCACATGTCCTAGATCAAATAAGAAAGAAGTTGGACAACAAGGGGTAGAAGAGTATCTTTGTTGGATACAGTGATGAGTCCAAGGCATACAAACTCTATAATCCATTCGCCAAGAAAGTTATAATCAGCAGAGATGTGCAGTTTATTGAAGAAGAATATTGGTATGGAAGCTTAGAGAAAACAGTGAACGTGGAGACATGTGGGTCTCACGAAGAGCAAGAGGAATGCACAACAACAAATAATTCTTCCACGGTCATTCCTCCTCCACCTACACAAGCACAACAGAGCACACCACAAGCAGGAAATAGAACAACCTTGATAAATCAAGGAATTGCTTCTTCAAGCACACCACAGAGATCATAAAATCCCTCGAGTTCAAGTGGAACTCCAAGCACACCAAGAAGACCAAGATTCAAAAAATTGAGTGAAATTTATGAGCAAGAAGCTGATAATAATAATGGTCTGAATTCTTTATTTGCTTTGGATTTTCATGTTGATGACCCAATCCATTTTTAATATGCAGTAAAAGAAGAAAAATGGATTGAAGAAATGAATGAAGAGATTGGTGCAATTGAAAATAATGACACATGAGAGTTAGTGGACCTCCCACAAGGTAAAGAAGTCATTGGAGTAAAATGGGTCTATAATACCAAGAGCAATGCTAAATGCAAGATTGAAAGGCACAAAGCAAGGCTTATTGTGAAAGGCTACAAGTAGCAACAAGGAAGAGACTATGAAGAAACCTTCGCACCTATTGCAAGGATGGAGACAGTGCAGACAGTGTTGTCCATAGCAGCACAACAAAAGTGGAAAGTCTACCAAATGGATGTGAAGTCAGCATTCTTGAATGGAGTGTTGAAAGAGGAGGTATATGTTGAACAACCTCCAGGCTATGAGATTGAAGGCCAAGAGCACAAAGTGTGAAAGTTGAAGAAAGCTCTTTATGGGCTGAAGCAAGCACCAAGAGCATGGTACAACATGATTGCTGCTTACCTGATAGAAAATGGGTTTGAAAAATGTGATGGTGAACCCACACTCAAAATCAAAGAAAATGATGTTAATATCCTTATCATTGTTTTATATGTAGATGATTTAATTTTTACTGGCAATGAAGTTTCTCTCATTGCTGATTTTAAAGCAGTCATGAAGAGTGAACTTGAAATGACTGATTTGGGTTTATTCAGATACTTCTTGGGCATAGAAGTAAAGAAAAATGAAAAGAGAATTTTTATTTCCCAAGAAAAATATGTTGCAGAAGTTTTGAGGATGTTTAACATGCATCACAACAAAGCAGCAATAACTCCAACTGTCATGGGGTTAAAGTTAAGCAAAGAAGATTGTAGCAATAATGTTGATCTGACATTGTACAAGAGCATAGTTGGTGGCCTCATGTATTTGAATGCAACTAGGCTTGATATTATGTATGCTGTAAGTTTGATTTCCAGATTCATGGAAACACCAAAGGAGACACATTGGCAAGTATCCAAAAGAATTATAAGGTATGTGAATGGAACAAAGGAGTATGGTGTTCTATACTCCTCAATTGATAAATTTAGGTTGATTAGATACACTGACAGTGATTGGGCTGGAAGTGTAGATGATAGGAAGATCACATCTGGGTATGTGTTTCATTTGGGATCGGGAGCCATTTCATGGGCTTCCAAGAAGCAACCAATAGTTGCTTTATTAACAACAGAAGCAGAATATGTGGCAGCAACAGCAGCAACATGCCAAGTAGTATGGATGAGAAGGATGCTGAGAGATTTATGTCATGAGCAAGACAAGGGGTCCATAATTTATTATGATAATAGCTCAGCAATACCATTATCAAATAATTCTCTTTTCCATAAGATAACAAAGCATATTGATGCAAAATATCACTTTATAAGAGAATTGGTTAACAATGGTGAGATTGTTTTGCAGCATTTCAGGACAGAGGAACAATTTGCTGATATCCTCACAAAGCCATTAGCACAAAATATTTTTGAGTATCTCAGAAAATGTTTGGGAATGACTGATTCCGGCAGTTGTGATTAAGGGGGAGTGTTGGAATTTTACTCCCAACCACCACCATGAATAAGGAGTGGCGCAACCCATAATTTCATCAATTTTGATAGTAGGAAGGACAACAATAGATCCAAGGAGCTGGGGGTGTTTTCACACTATCACAAAAAACAGAGTACAAGTCTGTTAGGACTGCGTAGTTTGCAATATTGGCAAGTACAAATGTTTTCGAGCCTACATCAAAACCGCTTTGGAATCTAAGGACCTAGCCATCCTAGATTCGAGTAGAGGGGATCTCTCTATGTATGAGTTCAAAGATATGATCTTTAATTTTTATGATATGATATTAGGCTAGTTATGAAGAACAGGGGTTTTTGTTTTGTTTGGTTGGGCAAGGATATAATGAAAATGAAGGAAGTCTTTATGAAGGGTGAAGGTGTGAGTAGGTGAAGGAATGGTTTAGCTGATAAGATAGGCAAGGAGCAGCATCAATCCATTGGGCTATGGAGTCATAAGAGGATTTAATTGCACAACAAGGTTCAAGAGTGGTCCATGGGGCAAGTCATCTATATCAAAGGATTTCTTTAAGTTGATATTATGGAATGAAACAATAAGAAATGAAGTGAAATAAATAAAACACATGAAGAAACAAAGAACAGCCTAGGATCAAGTAAGTACTTTGAAACTATCCTGCTTTTGGCATGCACTTAAGAAAAGACACAAAAGTAAACTAAGATCAGGTAAGTACTTTTAAACTAACCTGATTTTGATGTACTTTCAAGAGAAAACATTTAAAAACATAGAATAGCTTAAGATCAAGTAAAGACTTTTAACTTATCCTGCATTTAGCATATTCAAAGGGAAAACATTCATGATAAACACAAAAAGTAGTCTAAGATCAGGTAAGTACTTTGAAACTAGCCTGCTTTCAACATACTCTTAAGGGAACTTTTCAAAGCAAATTTTGGAGAAGAAACTAGAGGATAGGGCTAACCATAGACTTCTCTAGCTCAACCTTTAATTAGCAAACTTATCAAGAACATTCAAAGATAAAATCTCAAGTTGTACTCAGGAAATATGGGCTTACCAACACCTCACTGGTTATACTCTATTGAATTACCTCCAAATTAATAATCAACAGAAAACATAAAGTATAAAGATTTTCAATGAGATTTAGGGTACTTCATAAATAAATCCTAATCTATATTTTTTGTTCTTTATCAGAGAAAAGTGGACAGAATGGAAACAAAGAAAATAACAATTTACAGTGAGAAACACATCACCATTGACATAGACCAGGATCCCATAAATCAGCTATTTATATTTGATGTTCAAACCAGTTACAATCTTCAAGTCCAATGGGCCTCTACTGCTTCAAACTTCTCATCTCAGCCTATGCATCTTCAATTACAAACATAGCTACAACAGCTTCAAAAGCTATTTACATGCAACAAATATCCAGAGAACATCCTCTATACTGTCTTCTACAGCAGTATTTATAGAAGAATGAGGAGGTGGAGTGAAAGGAGGGATCAATGGTTCAATTAATACAAAGTAATGGTTTATTTTACCTTTGGGAGGCCTAAGAGAGAAGGTTTCAAATATTCATTTCTATCTTAATTATTTTACTTTAAATTCCATCAACCTAAGTTACTATTGTTGACTTTGGGGGCTTTCATAGGCTGATCATAAATTCTGAGTTGTCTTTGGTAAAAGATCTCTGACTGTTCATTCATTGTGTATTATTTTGTGGAAATAGATCTGGAGGTGGCATTTGAGGAGTAATAGCCTCGATGATGTGGCATTCAGAGGCTCCTTTGTTGATATGTCTTCTTTTGTGGCTTTAAGCATTGATCTGTCTTTAATCTATGCCTTATCTTTACCTATAGGGTTAAGCTCTTTTGATCTTAATCTTTATGCATTAACCCTTTAACTTTATTGGCTCACTGATACTCCTTAATCCTTCATCACTGCGTTTGCTGGTGTACAGGTGTATGGGCGCGTCGAGGGTTTCATGGTATAACCAATGCTCATGAGGCATGGGTCAAACCATGATTTTGAACCCTGTGGATTCCCTTTTCTATGTGAATACTGGCCTGAGGATTGTCATCCTTGGCCCTTGGTCACCTTATCATGACTATGGGATGGCTTTACAGCTCATTTTCCATGAAACCTGCAACATAAAACAAAAGTATAGATAAATCCTGCGTTTAGAGGTTAAACTGCTTTCAGAGGCTGGGTGGAGCGGAAGAGCGATGCAGAGGAGGGATGATTATGCAGGCGGAGGAGTCCTATGGAGAAAAATGGGCGAAAATGCAGTTTAAACTGTATTTGGTGCGATGTGGGAAAAAAGTGGCTTTTGCAATACCACGAGTGGTTATCGCACAACCCTCGGGAAGTAAGTGGTTTTTCCCGGAGGGAGTGTGATTCCATTCACTACGCGACACCTATCTTTTGGAAAACCGCCGGTATCGCATTATTTTGGAGTGTTAAACTCTAGGCGCAAAAATTATCCGATATGCGCTCCTGACTGTTGGACGAGGGAGGACGGATCCAACGGTGCGGGTTGAATGCAATGAACAAGTTGCACGGGTGGAAATGAAAGTGGAAGACAGGTGGCAGCGTAAGATTGGGCAGGTGTTGTATGTGGTGGATGGTAGGCCCTGGTGAAACTGGGTCATCAGGTTAGATGAGGACTATCAGATCTGAAGGAGGGACGGCTGCGATTGAATTGGGGAATCGCATGTCGGAGGTCGCAAAGGACGGGGGAACTTAGACACAGAAGATGCGATGGTGGAGGGGTCGTCAGATCTGGGCGAACGGATGGTCGAGATGAAATCGGGGATCGATGAGGAGAGATGTAGGGGTATTAGGTGTCGGGGAAACTCCGATGCAATAAGCGATGAGGTTTCAGCGCTAATTGTTCGATCATTGAGAGGGACGGTTGAGATGTGATCGGACTCATTTCATCGGCGAAAACAAATGCAAGGTGAGAAAGCGGACGAAGGGAGCTTGTGATGCGATGAGGCCTTAAGCGCTTGGTTATAGCACTGAGATTCTATGGAGAGTAGAGGCTGAGGGCTAAGCCGAAAGGCTCTTAAGCCCTATTTGTTTAAAGAATGGGTTTTTAGCCTAAAAAGTTGGTTTTTTAGGATTTTTAGGGGTTCCAATAGGAGGGAAAAGGGGGGTTTTCAAAACTGATAAAGGAAATTTATTAGTTTTGAAGGAAAAAATGAAGCGTAAAAGTGGATTTTTCAAAGGTAAATGGAGGATAAAAAGGGTCAAAATGAGTGAATGAAATGATGAAAGAGGGGTTGTTTAGGGAACAATTTTGCAAGGGGTAGCAGGTTTAACTTGGTTTTCTTTTAATGAAAAAGTAGTGAAGATTACTTTTCAAAGTTCAAACAGCACAAGAAAACTTCAAGAATTAGCAGTTTTTCATGAAAACAATCTCTTGAATGCTTAGGAATTATTTTTAGCCATCATTTGTTCTAAAAAATTTTTACGGATGACTAACAGTGGCTTCACTTGGGGATGGCAGCTCCTTGGAGGTGTCAAGAATCCAGAATTTGATCTCTAGGATGTAGACCTGTGCTTTTATCATTGACAACCTCTTCTTCTTTGATCATGAAATTTTTAAAGATGATTAGTATTTATATCAAACAGAGTTATTTCCCAAACAACTACCTACAGAGCCTACTTCCTAGCATTTTTTTCTTCAGCGGGTGCATTTGGATTTGCAGACCTTGAACATCAACATTCTATTCTTTTTTGAAAACAGGAAAAGCTAATTTAAGTCTACCCTTATTTCTTCCACGAGTTCAGATTAGACTGTTGAACTCATAAATTCTCTACCTAAACTACTATCTGCCAGGATTAAACTGTTTGGTAGATTTTATTCTCTATCTTCTAAAACAAAAATTGAAAACATAGCCAAATCAGGATTAGGCTGTTTGATTTGCCATGATGTCTATGGATGTATGTACAAGCTGCACACAGACTTTATTTTTCAGAAATTTTTAAAACAAAATTGTGAAGGCTTAACATCTGAAAATTTTAAAACATCCTTCAATTTTCACATGACTCAGATTTTAATCTGTTTTGAGTCATTCCTTTGCTTTTTATCTTCGTTTAGATTTTGAGCATATTAGAACCAATATTTCATCAATCTTACAAGTTCATATTTTCAGTTTGTTTGAACCATTTTTTTCTATCCTAATGTAATCTACTGATAAGTCAAGATTGAACAGTTTGGCGAATCTTCTTCACTAGCCTACCAACAGTAAATTGAAATCTATCTCAGTCATGATTAGGCTGTATGACTAAAATAGCAGTGTTGTTTTTGGTAGTGGCATTTAAGCTTGCACACTTTCAGATTTTTTTTTCTTTTTTGGTATGGGGTTGTACCTTTCTTGTTTTATTTCTGCCCTCTTTTTATTTTTCTATTGTTTTTGTCTTTTCTCTTTCTTCAAATTTGAAAAATAGTGTTATATACAATGGATAAAAAGCCTTGAAAGTAAAATATCAGTCAATAGAAATAATGTTTGAGAACCCTTCCATTAACAGGACCTCCAAAGTATTTAGCTCCATCCAATTCTTGCAGAAAAATGCATTATTTCTAATAGCAGATTGGATAAGATAAGGGCCCTCCCATAAGTTATCAAATTTTCCATGTTTACCCTTATCTTCTCTTCTTGAATCCCATTTCAAAACTTTATCACCAATTTTGAAATCACTTGCCTTGGTTCTTTTGTCAAACAACTTCTTGATGTTTTCTTGTCATTGTTGTGCTCTAATGTAGACCTCCTCTCTGGTTTGTTGTAGATGTATAGTCTGGTTTATTCTTCTTGTTACATCATCATCTTTATACTGTACTTCCTAGATTAGCTTCATGACTGGCACCCCTCAACTGGTTGGGAACACTGCATCAGTTCCATAAACTAGCTGGTAGGGAGACATTCCAATTGACTTTTTCACTGTCAACCTGTCTGCCCATAAAGCATGTACTAGCTTATTGTGCCATGATTTTTTGTTATCTTCCAGCAACTTCTTGATCATGTTTACCAGACTTTTATTTGATGATTCTGCAAGCCCATTACCTTGAGGGTAATAAGCTATGGAATGACCTAGTGTGATTTGATACTTATGACAGAATTCTACCATCTTCTTAGACTCAAATGCAACAGCATTATCAGTTATGATCTTTCTAAGACAGCCAAATCTGGAAAGTATATGGTTTTCAAGGAATGAAATGATAACTAAATCTGTGGCATTCCTAGAGGGGATGGCTTCTATCCACTTGGTAAAATAATCTATTGCTATGAGGATCCATCTATGTTGGGCAGATGAGGGAGGATGGATTTCCCCAATGAAGTCTAGACCCCACTATTGAAAATGAGCTTCAACAGTGATTGGTTGCAGAGGTAAGGGAAGTAGTTTTATTTTGCCTTCCAATATTTGGCATTTGTGATAGACAATAATCATCTTATGGACATATTGAAAGAGAGTGGGCCAATAATAACCAGCTTTAAGGATTTTGTTGGCAGTTGATTTCCAGTAGAGGTGGCCTCCACATTCTCCTTCATGAAACTTGTGCTTGATCTTATCTGCATCATTCTCAAGCAAACATTTAAGCAATAACCCACTAGCATTTTTCCAATATAAACATTTATCTAAAATGCAGTAATTTATAGCTTTTAACTTTAAAAATCTTGCCTTTGTTTTAGACAAACCCAGAGGAACATTAAGATTGAGAAAAACATACAAAATATTAGCATACCAAGATGAATTTAGAAAATGGTCTTCAATAATTGGAGTTAAACACTCCTCCTGTTCATCTAATGCATTAAACATGTTTATATCAAGAGCTTGGAAGTTAGATTCATCCATCAGTTTTCCTAGTCCTTGACCCTTTATGAGTTTAGTGGGCTTGATTTCTAAATCATACTCTAAAATTACAAAAATCCACTTTCCTCTCTTGCCATCTGGATTCTGGGACAATATGTCTTTCACCACTGAATGAGGCACAAATGCTATGATGTGAGAATGTAGAATGTAAACTCTGAAGTCTTTTAAGGCTTTGACTAAGGCAAAGGCTTGTTTTTCCATTATGTTGTACTTCAAAGGTGCATCTCTTAATGCCTTGCTGGAAGATGCAATGGGTTTCTCTTGTCCATTCAATTTTTTCTGTAATAGGACAGTAGCTACTGTGTGTTCTGATGCAAATGAAAAAATGAAGAAATCTTTGGAAAAATCAGGACTAATAAGAACTGGTGCTTTGGTGAGTGCTTGTTTTACCAGTTCAAATCACTTCTTTGCTTCTAAGGTCCATTTAACTCCTTCTTCCTTTTTAAGTATGTTTGTTATGTTTCTAAGGAGTTCAGCTAGATTGGGTATGAACCTTCTCAATAAATTAATCCTTCCAATGAAGGATTGAAGTTCCTTGATGTTTCTGGGATGGTTGATTTGCAATATGCCATCAATCATTTTTGGGTCTATCCTTATACCTTCTTCTGATATGATATGTCCAAGAAGTTTTACCTTCTTGGAGACCAAACAATGTTTTCTTTGGGTTTAAGGACAGTCCAAATTTTCTGCACTTTTCAAAGACTTTTCTCAAATGTATTAGGTGTTCTTCATATGTTTTAGAATAAACAGTTATATCATCAAGGTAAATCACAATGAAGTAACCTATTTCTTCTGAAAATGCAATATCCATGACTCTCTGAAATGTAGCACCAGCATTCATTAAACCAAAAGGCACTTTCAAATACATGAAAGTGCACCAAGGTGTAGTAAAAGCTATTTTAATTTGATCATCAGCATGTACCAGGATTTGATTGTAACCTGAGAAGCCATCTAGCAAAGAAATTCTTTTGGAACCGAGTACCTTTTGTAAAATATGATCCATTTTGGGTAAAGGATAGTTGTCCTTAAGTGAGGCTTTGTTTAAGTTTCCAAAATCAATGCAAAGCCTTATCTCTCATGTTTTCTTCCTAACTGATACCAGATTAGACACCCACTCTGAGTATCTAATAGGGACAATAATTCCAGCTTCATACATTTTTTTAATTTCTTTTTCTACTAGAGGTAATTGAACAGGGTTGATTCTGCGTAATTTTTGTTTAAAAGGTTTTTGGTTTTCTTTTAGGGGTATCTTATGCTAAATTATTTTTGTATCATAGGACTTTAGATATTCATAGCTCCAGGAAAACACATCAGAAAATTCTCTAAACAGCTCAATATATTTTGGTTTAATGTGAGCTGGTAGTGTTTTAGATATTTTAATTATTTTGGGCTTTTCCTCACTGCCTATGTTGCATTTTTCCACTTCAGATTCTATGGGTTCCAATTTTGGCTTCTTGGCCACATCATTCAAATCAAATAATTCTTCTAAGGGGACCAGCCTTTTTGGCAAGCTTTGGTCTTTAGATTGCAGCACTTCTAAGTCTTCATTTTCTAAATCTGTGCTATTCTCTGTTTTATGATTGGGTTCATAGGTTAACAAATTTATTTCAACAATCTTGGGAGACTTTTCTTCTTTATTAAGTGGGTTTTCTTCAATAGGACAGTCTTCATCAAAATCTGAATCTGAGTTTGTTGTTTCAAATTCATTTTTGGACTATAGGAAGTATTCTATTTGTTTATCTCCCTCAAAAACTTGCTAGTATTTTTCGTTGTCTAGGATAGCTGGTCTAAATTTGACTTGGGTGGTGCATTGCTTGGTTTCATAAGGTGTAAGAGAAGTTATAGCAGCAAAGGCTAAACCATTGGCAAGGGCATTTTGGTTTCTCGGGACAAAGATAAGTTGGAATTCATCAAAAGTTCTTAACAAGCCCATGGCATCATCTCTATAGGCTCTAAGTCTGAGATGTTTAGCACTATATTCCCCATTTACTTGCCTAATAATCAACTTAGAATCCCCATGAAATTTTATCCTTTTGGCCTCTATTTTTTTCAATAAATGCAGGCCTAAAAGGAGAGCTTCATAATCAGCTATGTTTTTGGTACATTGAAAGTTTAATTTGTGGGAATGCCCCTCAGCATGATTGCTTTAAGTGTTATGTAACCACATTCCTGCACTTGCATCATTTTTAGTACAAGACCCATCAAAGTTCATGTTCCAAAGAGGATTGTTTTCAGATTTGAAATTTATTTCATTGCTGTCCTCTTTGTCTTCTTTGTCATTATGTTCTGTATAAGGGTCTGCACTACATTTTCCTGAGTGTTTTTCCTCAAATTTTTCAATGTTTTTAGGTTTTACTTCTTGATTTTCATGATCTGTTTTATGCTTATGACTGTTGTGGACCTTAAGACCTCTAATCTGTTTGTTGTGAATTCCTAAATCAGCAGACTATTTTTTAATTTCCTCTCTATTTTCCCTTTCATCCATGACTGCAACTATCTTTGAAAGTGAAGTGATTACAACATTTGATTCTTTTTCATTGATTAGCTCTTGCTCTTTATGAATATCATCATTAAAAAGAATAAAAGAGTCAAGGTCAGTGTGTATGGAGTAAAGAGGAGATTTTTCCGGTCTTTCTTGGCTGCTCACCATGTATTTCATGTGGGTTTCCCTATAGAGTCTTCTAGGTTGACTGAAGACAGGGATGGTGGCATAAGTCATATCCATCTGCATTGTGCCTTGTAACTTAGCACCTCATGATCTTGAAAGGAGCATGCCATATTTGGGGGGTATATCAGCCACTACAATGTCAATCACCAAACTCTTGGCTGGTATTTGGGCTAAGTTAACACACCGATATTTTATTAAACCTAGGCATCTCACCCTACTTGAATCAAAGGAATATAAATCTTTGTAGGGTCTAGTTACCTCTAAGCCTAACCTTTCCATTATCATCTTGGGCATGAGGTTGTGTGATGCTCCTGAATAAAGCATGGCATTGTGCAAGATATTGTCATGAATGTTTAAACTGATGTAGAAAGGAGGGGTTGTTCCTTCTTGAAACTTTCCTTCAATTTTTGGTCCAAAAATGAGCTCTGGGGTATCATCGTTTAAGTTGATTGTGTCATGAACATCTTATATGTTTAGAGCTTTCAAAATATGACCCCTATATACATTTTGGGTGACTAATTCAGTGAGTGGGATAGAGATTTTGATTTTGGATATTTCATTCTCTAAGCTGAAAGAAATTTGGTTTTTTAACATGTTTAGTTCAGCCTTCTTAGTCACTATTTCATCAGCCAAATCAGCTTGCTGATTTTTGTTATTTATAGCAGTTAGAATGGTTTTTTTAGGAGCATTAGCTGAGATGCTAGTGCTACTGGGGTTAACACTCTGTTTTTCATTGGATTGAGTATTTTTTCCTTTGTTTAAATCAGAATTTACAGCCATTGTTTTGTGATTTTCAACTGTCTTTTTGGGTGTATTTTCAGGGCTGTTTTTAGAATATTTATCAGAGGTTTTGTTATTGGGAGGTTATTGATTCCTTTTGCTTCTGAGGTCATATTGTTTAGGTGATCCTATGATGGCATTTTCAGAGTATTGTTCATAAATTTAGGTTGTGGTCATCTGTCATCATAAGGTGTATATAGACCTTGTTTTCTTTCATAAATGAAATCAAAATCCTCATTACTTAATCCCAAAATATTCATGTAGTCATCCTCTGTTTGTTCATTGGTTTCTTCATCCTCATTAACATAATTTTCTTGGAAATGAGGTTTGATCTGCTGATTATCCTCTCTTTGTCTGTTTTGAGATTGATTTCTCCTAAAGTTCTGATTTTGATTTTGAGATTGATTTCTGTTTTGGGGAGCTAATTGGTTTTCTCTAGATTGTGCTCTCTCAAGTTTGCTCATTTTCTTCATCATTTCCTCTATCATTCTCTCCATTTTTGAACTAGATGTGGTAGGTGCAGTTTCCTCCCTAAATGATACTTTCTTTTCATTCCTCATCCTAGCTCTTTTTTCAATCAGATTTACTTCCACAGCTAAAGCTCCCTTCTGCATGTCTTCCAAAGTCAAGGGGTCTCTTTCTCTTAGCTGATAGGCCATTTTAGGATCAAATCCTTTAGAAAATTTGGCCAAAGCTGAGTCTTGTGGAGGTTCAAGTCTGGGGGTAGTGCAATATAAACACTATTGAACCGAGTGCAATAATTTTGAACACTTTCCCCAGTGTTTCTTTTGAGGTTGTTGTAATCTGAAAGTATTTGGAGAGGGTTTTTTCTAAATTCCCATTTATTTAGGAATGACTGATGGAGAGCTTGAAGATCATTAATACTGTGAGGAGTTAAGCCCTTAAACCATTTTCTTGCTTCTCCCCCTAAGCTTTGAGCAATAAATCTGAATTTGACAGTTTCATCATCAATCTCATTTCTATAAAAATAGTCATTCATATTATCCACATGTTTTGAAGTAGTAGTGGCACCACTGGCATCATATAATGGTATCTTGGACTGATAGTCCTGTGGCAAATTGACTAAAGGTAAAGGAAGGACTAAGGGAGCATACCATGTTTCCATGATAGGAGGTTGTGGGAAAAATGGGGGGTTTAAAGGTGGAGGATGTAAGATGGGAGGGGGTTGATGGAATGGGGTGGTTTGAATAGTGGGTGTATGGATAACAGAAGTGGATGGATCAGCAAGAGACTGTTGAGCAAATCTAGGATGAGAGAAACCAAAATTATGAATGAAATGGAAATCAGGAGGGGTAGTTTCTCTGCTACCAGGATGTTCACCTTTATCTTGGGATGAAGGTGGAGACTCAAAACCTATCTGATATATATCATCACATGACCTAGTTCTGAATGGGTTTCTTAAGTCAACTTGTGAATCTTGTAGAGCTGTAAATTTTTCAGGAACAGAATTAGCTCTATGGATTGGCTTGACAACAGTTGGAGTTTTGGTTTTATGAGATTTCCTAAGTATACTTTTTGGATTATCAACTATCTCAGGAGGGTTTGGGTCAGGATAGGCTCTAGTATGAACTCTTCTAGAAGCCACTATGCTATGTTTTCAGACCCAATGATAAGAAAAGTTTACCCAAATATGACAATCTTTGTTAGGTTGACTGATCTTTTAACAAGAAAAATTAATCATCAAAGTTTCCTAAGCTAAGTTTGTATGATGTTATGATTAGTAATGGGTTTCCCAGTGGAGTCTTTAGGTCTATTCAGGATTGTGGAGTCACCAGGTGGAAATTTTTAGCTTTAGAAGGTAAAATATTTTATGGTCCACCATCATTAATAAATTTGAGTACCAATCTGAAATATTTTTGGGTTTTCTGAGTTTTTATAGTCCTATGGTTTATGAGAGTGTCCTAAATCTGTTTCAGCACTTAGCTATGGTGATGAGACAAACAGAGTTTACTCTGTGGCTTACCTAGCTGATTTCTTCAAGGTTCGGTAAGGGTCTTGTAGAATCCTAAGAAGTACTTAGATTGCCACCGATTCAGACAAGTTCTATCATGATTACCAACATGCTTGGTAGTGCTTGAAGAAAGCTACTTATATTGCACTAAATACTAGGTATTTAGTTTTTAAGGATTTTACTCAGAAGTGTCCCCAGTATGGTCGCCAATATGTTAGGACTCCGTAGTTTGCAAGATTGGCAAGTCCAAACGCTGCAAAGCCTACATCAAAACCGCCTTGGAATCTAAGTACCTAGCCATCCTAGATTTAGAGAGGGATCTCTCTATGTATGAGTTCAAAGATATGATCTTTAATTTTTATGATATGATATTAGGCTAGTTATGAAGAACAGGGGTTTTTGTTTTGTTTGGTTGGGCAAGGATATAATGAAAATGAAGGAAGTCTTTATGAAGGGTGAAGGTGTGAGTAGGTGAAGGAATGGTTTAGCTGATAAGATAGGCAAGGAGCAGCATCAATCCATTGGGCTATGGAGTCATAAGAGGATTTAATTGCACAACAAGGTTCAAGAGTGGTCCATGGGGCAAGTCATCTATATCAAAGGATTTCTTTAAGTTGATATTATGGAATGAAACAATAAGAAATGAAGTGAAATAAATAAAACACATGAAGAAACAAAGAACAGCCTAGGATCAAGTAAGTACTTTGAAACTATCCTGCTTTTGGCATGCACTTAAGAAAAGACACAAAAGTAAACTAAGATCAGGTAAGTACTTTTAAACTAACCTGATTTTGATGTACTTTCAAGAGAAAACATTTAAAAACATAGAATAGCTTAAGATCAAGTAAAGACTTTTAACTTATCCTGCATTTAGCATATTCAAAGGGAAAACATTCATGATAAACACAAAAAGTAGTCTAAGATCAGGTAAGTACTTTGAAACTAGCCTGCTTTCAACATACTCTTAAGGGAACTTTTCAAAGCAAATTTTGGAGAAGAAACTAGAGGATAGGGCTAACCATAGACTTCTCTAGCTCAACCTTTAATTAGCAAACTTATCAAGAACATTCAAAGATAAAATCTCAAGTTGTACTCAGGAAATATGGGCTTACCAACACCTCACTGGTTATACTCTATTGAATTACCTCCAAATTAATAATCAACAGAAAACATAAAGTATAAAGATTTTCAATGAGATTTAGGGTACTTCATAAATAAATCCTAATCTATATTTTTTGTTCTTTATCAGAGAAAAGTGGACAGAATGGAAACAAAGAAAATAACAATTTACAGTGAGAAACACATCACCATTGACATAGACCAGGATCCCATAAATCAGCTATTTATATTTGATGTTCAAACCAGTTACAATCTTCAAGTCCAATGGGCCTCTACTGCTTCAAACTTCTCATCTCAGCCTATGCATCTTCAATTACAAACATAGCTACAACAGCTTCAAAAGCTATTTACATGCAACAAATATCCAGAGAACATCCTCTATACTGTCTTCTACAGCAGTATTTATAGAAGAATGAGGAGGTGGAGTGAAAGGAGGGATCAATGGTTCAATTAATACAAAGTAATGGTTTATTTTACCTTTGGGAGGCCTAAGAGAGAAGGTTTCAAATATTCATTTCTATCTTAATTATTTTACTTTAAATTCCATCAACCTAAGTTACTATTGTTGACTTTGGGGGCTTTCATAGGCTGATCATAAATTCTGAGTTGTCTTTGGTAAAAGATCTCTGACTGTTCATTCATTGTGTATTATTTTGTGGAAATAGATCTGGAGGTGGCATTTGAGGAGTAATAGCCTCGATGATGTGGCATTCAGAGGCTCCTTTGTTGATATGTCTTCTTTTGTGGCTTTAAGCATTGATCTGTCTTTAATCTATGCCTTATCTTTACCTATAGGGTTAAGCTCTTTTGATCTTAATCTTTATGCATTAACCCTTTAACTTTATTGGCTCACTGATACTCCTTAATCCTTCATCACTGCGTTTGCTGGTGTACAGGTGTATGGGCGCGTCGAGGGTTTCATGGTATAACCAATGCTCATGAGGCATGGGTCAAACCATGATTTTGAACCCTGTGGATTCCCTTTTCTATGTGAATACTGGCCTGAGGATTGTCATCCTTGGCCCTTGGTCACCTTATCATGACTATGGGATGGCTTTACAGCTCATTTTCCATGAAACCTGCAACATAAAACAAAAGTATAGATAAATCCTGCGTTTAGAGGTTAAACTGCTTTCAGAGGCTGGGTGGAGCGGAAGAGCGATGCAGAGGAGGGATGATTATGCAGGCGGAGGAGTCCTATGGAGAAAAATGGGCGAAAATGCAGTTTAAACTGTATTTGGTGCGATGTGGGAAAAAAGTGGCTTTTGCAATACCACGAGTGGTTATCGCACAACCCTCGGGAAGTAAGTGGTTTTTCCCGGAGGGAGTGTGATTCCATTCACTACGCGACACCTATCTTTTGGAAAACCGCCGGTATCGCATTATTTTGGAGTGTTAAACTCTAGGCGCAAAAATTATCCGATATGCGCTCCTGACTGTTGGACGAGGGAGGACGGATCCAACGGTGCGGGTTGAATGCAATGAACAAGTTGCACGGGTGGAAATGAAAGTGGAAGACAGGTGGCAGCGTAAGATTGGGCAGGTGTTGTATGTGGTGGATGGTAGGCCCTGGTGAAACTGGGTCATCAGGTTAGATGAGGACTATCAGATCTGAAGGAGGGACGGCTGCGATTGAATTGGGGAATCGCATGTCGGAGGTCGCAAAGGACGGGGGAACTTAGACACAGAAGATGCGATGGTGGAGGGGTCGTCAGATCTGGGCGAACGGATGGTCGAGATGAAATCGGGGATCGATGAGGAGAGATGTAGGGGTATTAGGTGTCGGGGAAACTCCGATGCAATAAGCGATGAGGTTTCAGCGCTAATTGTTCGATCATTGAGAGGGACGGTTGAGATGTGATCGGACTCATTTCATCGGCGAAAACAAATGCAAGGTGAGAAAGCGGACGAAGGGAGCTTGTGATGCGATGAGGCCTTAAGCGCTTGGTTATAGCACTGAGATTCTATGGAGAGTAGAGGCTGAGGGCTAAGCCGAAAGGCTCTTAAGCCCTATTTGTTTAAAGAATGGGTTTTTAGCCTAAAAAGTTGGTTTTTTAGGATTTTTAGGGGTTCCAATAGGAGGGAAAAGGGGGGTTTTCAAAACTGATAAAGGAAATTTATTAGTTTTGAAGGAAAAAATGAAGCGTAAAAGTGGATTTTTCAAAGGTAAATGGAGGATAAAAAGGGTCAAAATGAGTGAATGAAATGATGAAAGAGGGGTTGCTTAGGGAACAATTTTTCAGGGGGCAACAGGTTTAACTTGGTTTTCTTTTAATGAAACAGTAGTGAAGATTACTTGCAAAGTTCAAACAACACAAGAAGACTTCAAGAATGAGCAGTTTTTCATGAAAACAATCTCTTGAAGGCTTAGGACTTATTTTTAGCCATCATTTGCTCACTCAAAAATTTACTAATGGCTAACACAAGCCATACTCTATGTTTATTTTTCTTCACCTACTGCATTTGACTTACCTTGTATTTTTTCTCGCAAGCGCATTTCGCAACATTTATCATTTAACCTGTAAGCCTTTCCGTTGTTAAGTTATTTCCCCGCCGATGTGATATCAACAGGACCTACCGTACATCCAACCATATTGAAAATGACCATTTCCTTTGTATTTCTTTCATCGCAACTTACCACACTTTACCACTCGTAATTTCACAATCACAAGATTTTAATCTTACCTTCCGCACATCCGCATGTTAAGTTAATTTTCCGTCGATGCGATATCGGTGGGACCCACAACCTCATCGCACTTCGCAAATCTTAATTCTTACCCCAAGCCTTACCACATGTTATGCTATTTTACCGCCGATGCAATATCGGCGGGACCCACCAAACCTTTATCGCACTTGCAAACCACTGCTTTCCTTTGTATTTCACTTACTGCACTTACCTTTGTTTAAGCTACCCGTAGAGTGCAAGCCGCAAGTTTTAAGCTTTAACTTTATGTCACCCGCAAGTTATTCTATTTTGTTTGCAATGCGATCGCAAGAGGGGGCACGTGTCAAGCTGAGGAGGGAAACACATTTCACACGTCACAAGTTTTACCACTTACCTTTCTGTAGCCGCAAAGCTATGTTATTTGATTTGCGATGTGATATTTCTATTGCATATCGCAATCGCAAAGTTTTAAGTTTACCACCGAACCACCGTAGGCTATGTTAATTTGGATGTGATGCGATACGTGCCAAGTCATTATCGCACGTCACAATTCGCAAAGTTTAAAGGATAGCATGAGAGTTAAAAGTCATTTTCATCGACCTGCAGGGATGTGATGTTGCATAAAATTTGAAGTCCGCCAGTTTGTGTTTTTGAATGTGTTTTCGCATGTTTTTGTGTATAAGCAGGAATATGGCCTGCGTGCCGATTAATGAAGGAATGGGTCTGTTGACGGCCCAAGGAAAAAAAAATTTGAACATCCGTTCAATAATTACAACAACATTGATTCGAATTAGGTTTTTATAGGCTTCGGCCATTTGATATGAGCTATGCAATTTTCATTATGTTAGTGTGAGAGAAATAGAAACTCAAAGAAAAGTTGAATAAATTTTGAAAATAAAGTTCCTCTCATGTGTATCGCTGCCTGTGTATTGACTATTAATTTCAGCAATTTTTTGTATTCTCTGTGTTGTGGGGGAGCATCCCTCTATTATTTCTAACACTCCACCTCATGGTGCGGTCAGGAAAGCCCATTATTCCTCTCTTTTACAAAATCGAGCCCGACAAGCTTAAAAGGACACAAGGGGACTATGTTAAAGCCCTATAGGAGCATGAAAATAAGACAACATATGACTCTCAATTGCGTTACAACTCCACCATGATTGGAAATTGGAGGACTGCTTTCTATACTATTGCAGAAATAAGTGGGTTGGAGCTAGAGAAGTTTAACGGGTGAGAAGTCCAACTTTTCCTCTATGGATTCAATATGTAAGTTTCCTTTACCTACAATTTTCTTACTATTAGGTTTTTTATTTTCTTATGAATAAGTATGGATGAGGAAGAGCTAGTCGATGTGGTCATTGATTCTGTGTGCCAAAAGTTGAGAGGAACCAGCCGATTGGATATTGTAGAACATCCCACCGGTTTGGATGAAAAGATTGAATATTTTGAAAAAAAAAGTGTTATTGGTGTAGAGTGACAAACCCCGGGTCATCGGGATTGTAGGCATGGGTGGTATTTGTTAAAAACTGAATATATTAACTATTTGACTAAATGGCTCTCCCAATGAGAACCTGGAGAGTGTACACACACTTATACAATCCCTGACTATTGAGTCAAATGAGCCTCAATTATATAGGCTTTCACACTAACGGGATGGTTTCAACCACTCCCCAGATATTAGGATATGAGGTCTAAGATTAGATTCTCAAACCTATCCTCATCATAACAACAATCTAAGTTTAGGTTTCTCCATTACTTCCAACACCCCCCCTTAATGGAGAAAGGGTATTGAGCAATAACATACGCCTGTTGGTCTGGTCTCATCTAGGCTTACAATAAAAAACATGAAAAACTTGGTAACAGAGGTTTTCATTTTGGTCTTTATGCTTGTGACTCCATATTTGTTCATTCCTAGGTGAGGCTTCATCTTCACTTTCTTCCACAAAAAATGGAATATCCCATTCCTCATTTGTGCTTATTAGATTCATCATAAACCTGCTCATGGAATATGACATCTCTAATAACAAAAATCATGTTACAAACTGAATATATTAACTATTAAGTAAATGGCTCTCCAGGTTCTCACCTGGAGAGTGTACACACACTCATACAAGCACTCAGATCTCTATGTAGATTCGACCTGAAGCTCTGATACCATGTTAAAAACTGAATATATTAACTATTTGACTAAATGGATCTCCATGTGAGAACCTGGAGAGTATACACACACTCATACAAGCACTGACTATTGAGCCAGATGAACCTCAATTATATAGGCTTTCACACTAACAGGATGGTTTCAACCACTCCCCAGATATTAGGATATGAGGTCTAAGATTAGATTCTCAAACCTATCCTCATCATAACAACAATCTAATTTTAGGTTTCTCCATTACTTCCAACAGTATTGGTAAGACAACATTGGTTAAAGAACTTTTCAATCAAAAGAAGTCACAATACAGTAAATCCTGCTTCTTAGCAGATGTAAGGGAGAATGCACGTAAAGCCTCTTTAGAATCATTTCAAAAGAAACTTCTCGAGGGCTTGACACCTCTAAAAGATGAAAAAATTGAGTGTGTTAGTGAAGGAATAGAGCTACTTCAATCAAATATAGCATCTTTTGAAGCGTTGGTAATTTTAGATGATGTCGATCATATTCAACAATTGGCTGCACTTCGGAGGCCAATTCAAGATGTTCTTCACTCTAGCAGTTTAGTATTGATTACATCTAGAGACACGGAGATAATGTTCTCACAAGGTCAACGGTGGACGAGTCATAAATTTATACCTTAACTCGCCTTAATCCACAACAGTCCCAAGAACTCTTTTGCTTGCATGCTTTCACCCAGCCCCATCCACTCCCAGGATTTGAGCATCTAGTCTATATGTTTTTAAAAGCGTGCGATCGATTGCCTTTGTCTTTGAAGGTGTTTGGAGCTCTTCTTTATGGAAATGATGACGAGTCCTTTTTGGAAGACCAATTGGAAAGACTTCAACAAATACTCCCAGAAGACATAAAAACACATCTTCAAGTTAGTTACAATCTTCTTCAAGATCACGAAAAACAGAAATTCCTAGACATTGCGTGTTTTTTCATTAGAGAAAGAAGGGATACTGATATAAAAATATGGGAGGGATGTGGCTTGAAAGGCCTGCAGGTGGCGTTTCAAAGTCTACTAAATAAGAATCTTGTGGAGCTAGAAGAAGGTATCGAGAATCTTGTGGAGCGAGAATATATCCATATTCTAGAGGATGAAGGTATCGATATGGAGTACCATTTATATCTTGAGATTATTAGAATGCACGATCAGCTCAGGGATCTAGGAAGACATCTTGCCAACAATCCAAGCTTGCCGTGTTGGATTTGGTGGAAAGAGGACTTTTAGGATTTGTTGCAGCAATCATTTGTAAGTAGTTCATCATTATTTCTGCTATATATTATCCAATAAAACCTAGGTACAAATTTTTCATATTTCACTGCTTTTCAATAATGAACAGGTAGTAACCGAAGTGCAGGGAATTAGTATTCCTTGGACAGAAAGCGAAGATCCATCATTTCTTCCAGGCTTCAAAATTAGGAACTTGCAACTCCTTGATATTGACTACAACTTCATGGCTGCATATGGTCTCTTGGAAGGTATTATGAATGCAGTGCACTTACCAAATCTCATATGGATTCGCACCAACACTGATGCCTACTCTCGTTAAAACTTCAAGAGTTGAAGCTTATAAAATGTGAAAAAATGGAGCAGTTTCCTAGTCTTAAAACATTGGTATCATTGACTATTGACTATGTGAAGCTGAGGAACATAAAGGGGTTGGCCCATCTCACAAAGCTTCACAAAGCTTCGAACACTAGATGTTTTGGGGGGATATGATTTATAAGAGTTGGTAGGTGTTGAACAATTGAGAGCCTCGGAATGCCCCAAACTACAGTTACCTGAGTGAATCTTGCAGATTACATATGCTATAATGTAAAGACATAATTTGATCATCTTAGTTCTTCCTAGCCTTCACGATAACTACATGTGAATGTGGTTGTTATGTGCCTTCCCCGTCTTCCATTAATTGCCACATTTACTGTAATACATTAAAAAATTATTTAACATAAATTTTTCTAATGTTTTTAGTGCTATTTTTTTAAGGGTTTTTTTGGATTTTTTTGGTTTAATTTCTCTAAATTTAACAGAAATTCATTGAAAACAGAAGTTTGATGGGTAACTTTGCACAATCCAAGTACCCTAAAAGTATTTTAAGGTGCTCAATAAATATATAGTCAAAAAACTAGTTTAAATAACAAAAAAAAAAATTCACCTCAGTGACTTTTGGAACCTACTGTCACCAAATCACGACCTCCCCAGGTTAAGCTGGTACTTGGGCCCCATCTCTGCTGGATTCACCCCCAAGAGTCCTTCCCAAAATAAGGATTCCTCTCTTCAGGGTAAGAGGATTCGCGAACATATTTCAGCAAATGTTCTCAGATATCCATCCACTTTGTATCAGCTCAGCGTTTTGGATAGAAGGGATTTGAACCCTTGACTTCACTCTTTCTGGAGAAATATGGGCCAATGAAGCATGGGGATGTTATTGGAGCGCAAATTTCGATCTTTCTATCTGCACTTTTTTCTTCGATCCAAATCGATACGAAGATCCCAATGAATTGGTTGTTTTAATTCATGCACTAAAAAATCTAAAAAAAATCACACTAAACACAACTCCTAAACTTTTTGTAAACTTCATCTACAACTAAAGTGTTTGTCCAAATACTGATTCATCCCTGAGTTACATGGCACTCACATTTATCCACTTCCTCAATATTTGCAATTGCATGAGAACCATGATCAGGTAGAATAATATTTATACTTTTCATTTCATTTATAGGAATTAGTTTAATATTTATTTATATTAATAATAATGATGATATTAATATTGAATTAATAAAATTATTTGTTTCATTTATAAACAATTGCATTGATAACTGAATTTTTTTTATGTTTATGCGTTCAAATGAACAAATATTGTTGACGAGGAAAATTTGTACTCATTTAAAATATCAATCACCTAATTAATACAAGTTGATAGGAATTAGTTTAATATTTATTTATAATAATAATAATATTGAATTAATAAAATTATTTTTTTAATTATGTATTTAAATATTTTAAATATTTAAGGTTTTTACTCAACACCTACCAAATCAATAATTTTGGTTTTTTATTATCACACATTATCATCATATAATTTTAGAAAATATACTAATCAATAATTTGATTTTTTATTATCACACATTATCATCATATAATTTTAGAAAATATATTATTAAATGGTATATATATTTTTTATATAATAACATGATATATGAAAAAAAGAAAGTGTGTATATATATAATTATGATTCAAATTTTATAAATTAAATTATCATTGTATTTTATTTTAATATTTATTAATATATGAATGGTTATATAGTTTGGGTTGGTTATTAGGTAAAAATGATTTGGTTTTAATGTATTAATCATTTTTTGTAATTTATGTTTATTTGTAATTAGATTTGTTATAAATTGGGTGTTACTTGATGATGATATTTCATCATTAGTTATTGGCAATGCAGATTTGAAAAAATAATAATATTACTGTAAAAGGATGAAATGTTGGAAAATGAATTAGTTTTCCAAACATATAATTTGTATTTATACAACTTGTGTCTATTGAATTTTGAGTTTTCGAAACATTAATGTGTTATTTTTTATGCAAAATATAATGCATATGTTTCTGTTAGTGCACCCTTTTAGTACCTGGATGATGGAGTCTTGTTACAAACATTTGTAGAGTTATAGAGAATAGATTTTTCTTGTGTTGACTGGGTAGTGTAGGCAGATCATTGTCTCTTTGGTATTTTATTTTGTATTTTGGCAATGCCCCTACTGGGAAATAAATCTAGTAAGAGCGAGACCAACAATTTTTTTTGGTGGAAATTAGATAGTGGAGAGATGGCTATGTGGTTTGCGTGCATGTGTCTTCAACAATCGCAGGTCTTTGAAAAAAAAATTGACGTAGTTGCAGTCATTATATGTTTTTCATCTTGCTAAAATAGTGAATTGAATGGGGTTTGTGATTTTTGTGTGGAGCTTGGTCGGTCACTTTCTGAGGCGCATAGATGTCAATGAGGTTTCTTTCCTTCGATAGATGCCTAGTTGTTGGGTCGCAGTCGTGAAGCGGTGGTCTCGAGGAAGGTGCGGGTGGGGTTTTCGTATTTTGCTCTTGTGGAAACACCGACAATCAAGGTTTTCTAATGAGTTTTTGAAAGAGAGAAGATATTGTCGACTATTCATCAAACCCTTTTGAATCTAAGTTCATATGCAAATCCCTTCCACATCAACTATGGGAAAAGGCAGAAAGGTAACCTATGGCTCCCCGAATGTCAAGATGGAGGAGGGGGTGACATATGGGCTCGCGGAAGGTGTGATCTTTTCATCTCTTCTAATTTTGGAAGATAGTCCTTTAGATTACCAAACCCTTGGTTCTTTTACTTCTGGATTTCATATTGAGGCTTTTCCCCTAGTAGGTTTTGCAAGCAACCCAAATGAAGGTGTTTAAGAATGGAAATTTGTAGGTTTTCAATAGCTGGAGGAAACCTTGAGGGTGGCCACTGATCCTTTGATTGTCTTATCACTCAAAGTTTCTTTGGTGGAATCAATTAGTTTGGAAAATTATCATGTTTTCTATGAAGAGTTGCTAGGGTTAGGGTTTTAGGCTTCGGGGGGCTGTTGCAGGTTTGTGATGATTTTGGACGTCCTTTTCCCATGGATGGTCATGTCACTAGTGCTGCAACCGATTTGTTAGTTTATTTTGGGGAATTTTCGGGGCTTTCGGTATCAAACAACCCCTCAGCTTTTTTGGTGGGGGATTTATCTTATTAAGGAGGAGGATCTTCGACAAGTCTTGAGGTTGATGCTAGAGGGGAGGATCCAGAAGTTGGGGCTCGTCAAGGGGTTTATCCCTTTGGTCATACAGTGGAAGATAAATCGAGCACGAAGGACCCTAAATAATATAGCAAGAAATTTAAATGCATAAGGGCGGGAGATGTGGTCAAAAATCTGACTCTAGGTGTTGGTCTTCGTTTAGATGAAATTTTGGAAACAAAGAGCATATTTTTAGCAGGAAAAGTAAGGGGTCGACACTACTCAACAACTAGTTGAAAGCATGGGTAAAGGATGAATGGTGGAAGTTAATGTCTTCTCATTCGACTGTCAGCACATTAACAAGAAGGTGGTTCTCTCTCATATTCAATCAGGAATATGAAGCAACTTGGGTTCTTTCAAGATACTAAACATTGAAGCAACACCCATTCTATTTAAAAAGTGGTTTATTTTGTTTGATCCTAATCAGGAGCAACTTGGTGTTGGGACAGTGTGGGAATGCATGCTTGTATTTTCAACGCAGTTGTCAACAAAGGATGTCTTTATCTTTATAGGAAATGAGCTGGGGATGTTTTTAGATTATGACCGATATTTTATGGAGTCGGGAAAGATGGATTTTGTAAGGATCTTGGATAATCTTGATATTGGGGAAGGATTGGTGGCCAGCTTAAATATTTAGTATCGTGAATTTTCTCACTCATATTTTGGACTATGAATGGGTTTCGTTTAGATGAAAAAGATGCCTTGATGTGGGGCATGTTTTATAACATTGTCCTATGTCATTCCTAGGTAAATTAAGGAATTCGTCATCGTTTCAATATAATAAGGGCAACGGTTTTTCAAATGATAAGTTGGGTTTTGGAGATTCATTAGAAGCTTTCTCAAAAGGTAGATCTAAAGTGCCTTCCATTTTGGGTCTATCGGTTAACGAAGCTTGGGTGTAGTCTGGCCCTGCGGCTGTGTCGACGTATCTTATTGGGATGTCTGGCATAGGGGCATCCTCAACATTGGGTATTTTCTCTTCTTCTCCCCATTTATCCTTGAATTAATTTAATTTTGTATCGTCTATGGTTTATGATTTTTCTGTCTCTGTGGGTCATGCAAGGAATCTGTGATCTCTCCCTTGCCCGATTGTTTCAGAACCTTCATGTTTCCCGACCCCTTCTCCTTCTCTTGTGTTATATTTTGATTCCTCCTCTAAGTCAGAAGGTAGATTCCATTACAATTTGAGGCACAAATCTAGGTATTTAGGTCCTTGGGATTCCATGGGGGGTTTGGGTCCTCCTCCATCTACTTTGTCCAGTTTCCATCGCGGTCATCAATCCATTATTTCTAAAGAAAAAATATAGAACAACCAGGATATTGTTGTTGGTAAACAAATTTATTTGGAAGGGGTTCTTAGAGAGACAAGCACCCCTATATATGGTCCTAGATGAAGTTTATTTCGTTAAATTATAGGGGTATGGCTAGCTCCTCTAAGAATCTAGCCTTGAAGTAGTCGATCTTGTTGATTAATTTGTATGTTTTCTTTCTGCAAGAAAGTTTAGAGTCTTGTACAGTGATATTGTAAAGTCGATGGAAATGATGTTCCCTAGTTGGTGCTTTTTGCCTATCAATCCCAAGGGTAGTTCAAGCGGTCTAGCCATGGGTTGTAATCAAAAGTATGTAAATATCCTCAGTTCTTGGAGTTGTGAGGGGGTCTTAATGATCGACATTTTCTCTAAAGAATTTTGAGGCAATCTCAAATTGGTAAATGTGCATGGCCCATACCATGAGAGAGTGTTTTTTTGGGAATATCTCATGAATCGAGAATTCATAAGGGATGAAAAAAGGGTGGGGGATATTATGGATGTGCACATAATTGATTTATTTCTGGTAAAATATACTCTCCTGACATTCATTCCTCTATTTCTATAGTGATTGCGTATTGGGGCTGGTTCTGATCATCATCATCTCTTCTTGGAGCTCAAGGGTGAGTCCAAGAAGCCATGATCTCCTTTTAAATTTAATTTATTCTAGTTAAAGGATGGGGATTTTAGAGGCTTGGTTAGAGAACATTGGCATCATTATAATCAGGGAGATGGTAGATCATGCATGTCTCAGTTTATAGATAACTTAAATAAACAAATAGATAGTAGAAATTACAAGATCCTATTTTGATGGGGTAGGAGTCAAACAACTCAAAGCAGAAAATTATCCAACTAGAAGCTTCCAGGGGGAGAATTTTGGAGGAAATGGAAGAGTGATGGATGTTGAAAAGCAGGGCCATATGGTTGAAAGCAGGAGATGATAACACAAAGTTTTTTCAAAACTTTAGAAAAGGCAGATGGACGATTAATACCATGTGGGAATTAATGGATCATAATTGTGGTAGCATCTAATCCTTTAAGGATTTTTCCAAGCTGGGAGTTAATCGTTTTCAAGCCTTATCTAGAGCACCCCCAGGTAGCCTCTCTAGCTAAGATTATTCACACTGCCCCTCTTTTTCCCCAATATGTGGATGAAGTTGTTAATAGGCACTTGATGGATCCAGTTCTGGAAGAGGATTTGGGGAAGGTTTTGCACAAATCTAAGCGAGATAAAAGTCTAGGTCTAGATGGCTAGCTTGTTGAATTTCTTGTTGTTTTTCCAATTTTGTGGGCAACGATGTTCTTAAGGTGGTCGAAGAATGTAGAAGGAAATGTCAGATGTATGAGGATTTTAACTCAACTTGTATTGCTCTCATTCCCAAGAGTGATGTGCCCATCTCTTTTGAAGAATTTATACTTATTTCCCTATGTAACATTGTTTATAAAATAATAATAAAAATCATTGCAAACCGAATGAAGCCAGTTTTATGGAGAGTGGGCATATTATGGGAGACCATCAAGAACATTAAGTGAATATTATGGGAAATATCGTGGTGGAGGAACGCGCCATTAGAAGTTTAACAAGTAGCCTCAATTTCCTTTATAGAGAAAGGTGGGGATTTGGATTGCCGACTCACATGTTAGGATCATCATGGAGAAGCTAGAGATTTTTTTAGCAAGAAGTGAAAAGTCAAAAACATCAATGTAGTTTATTTCAGAGGAACCATTTGCCTTCCTGGAACGAAATAAAATTCATGATGAAATAGGGGTTTCACAAAAATATCTTCATAAATTGAAGACCAAAATATTCAAAGGTATGATTTTTAAAATCAATCTTTCGAAGGCATATGATAAAGCTAGATGGTTATATATCAGGATATTGTTAACCCATCTTGCCTTTAATATTGATTTCATTAATTAGGTTATGTGATGTATCTATTTTGTACCCTTTGTTGTTTTAATCAATGGATCTTCTTCAGAGTTCTTCCATGTAGAAAGCGGCCTCTAGCAGGGATTTCCCCTTTCTTCTCTTCTATTTTTATTTATTGCTGAATGGCTAAGAAAATTTATAGGTGAGGCTAAATGAAAAAGGGACCTAAAAGGGGCGATGGTGGCATAAGATTTGTTTCTAACTCACCTTCTATTTGTGAATGATGTGATGTTTTTCTGTGATGGATCTCACAGGGATTCACTAGCTATTAAAATCACCCTTAGTCTTTTATGTTTTTCTACAAAAATGGAAGTAAATGTAAATAAATAGTATTTCTTGGTAGTTGGTTTTTGTTGGGAATAACTCCTCTTTGCAAAAGCTCAATTCTTAAGAAGTCTGGCTTTCAAGGATGCACTTAAATATTTGAGGTTCCATTTAAAGCTAAATTTCTACAAAAATGTTGACCAGATTTGGTTTCTAGCAAAAATTGAGAAGCATCTTAAGGTTTGGAGATCCAGATGGTTACCTTGTGAAGGCAGACTTGTACTCATAATTTTTTTTTTTGGAGGCGGTCCTTTTTTTCTGGATGTCACTATATTGGATTCTAAAAGGGATCATAAATTTAGTCCAAATTTGTTTTTGTAGATTTTTTTGTAAAGGTCATGCCACCCATACTTGTCCTGAGTTGCCCCGTATCCAACCCATGGTTAAGGTCGCGTTCCCTGAATCTACGGTCCTTGAAACCTCTGTTTCTTCCTCGTCCGCAGCCAAGAACCCAAAGACTCTTCGCACCAACAAACCTTGTGCTCTGTGTGGTGTCCATGGCCATTATTCTCACCATTTTCCTCACCTCATGCATTACCGAACCTCTTTAGAGGTCATTCGCGAGTACGAGGTTGAACAAAATCAATACGCCTCTCCCATCCTTGCTCAGTATGCGTCAAGCTTACTTGAGGATCCCCCCGCTACCATTGACATTCCTCCCCCTGATGTTGAGATGTCGGAACCTACTTCCCCCCTCCTATACCTATCATCATCCACATGACCCTCGAAGTACATTCCCTCTGAATCCACTCCATCTGTTTTGCTTGATTCCCCTTCAGCAACATTCTTGGGCTCTACATGCTTTGACCATCTTTTTACTTGTTCTTCTGTCATCCCTTGTGATGATCCGTATGTGTGCCTTTCTTCCCATGATGATGATTTAGGTAGCTTTGCAGTGTCATGTGGTTTTCTCGACCTTTCCCTTTCCTCCCATAACCAGGATGATACCATCCGCATCTATGATGTCCTTCGCAGCATGAGCTCCTGCTTTTCCTCCCATAGTTCTCATTCATCACCCTCTAGTCGATCTATGAGTCCTAGCCATCCTACCCAGACTACTCCCTCCCATAGTTGTCATTTTATGTCTACCCTATACTCACGCTGCCCTCATTATTCTCCTTCCTCCCATTTCTTGTCTTGTGACACTATTCTGTCAGACCTCTCATCCACACATTATATTGGCTATGCTGATGGGGCAAGTCGCTATTCCCGGAATCTTTCTTCGGCTGCATGGGCCATCTTTACCCCCTTGCATACCCTCATTCTTTCGAATGGGGTCTGCATTGGTAATGCCACCAATAACCAGGCTGAATATGATGCAGTAAGTGGTCTCTTAGCCGATGCCCTTTCTCATCGCATCCTCCATCTACACGTTCGTTTAGATTCCCTGCCTCTTGTCTTTCAACTCAATGGTGTCTATCGTGTGCATAACCCTATCATGTTTAGACAATATTTACGAGTGAAACTTTTGATACATGAATTTAGATTCATTACTTTCAACCATGTACCTAGAAGTCATAATCACTACGTAGATAGAATTGCAAATCATGTTCTAGACTGGCATTTATCACACACAAAACAATAACATTTCAAACCATCAACACAATGCATATAAATAATATATATCATATAACATGTTTTTAGAGTCCATCTACTCTGAAACATATGACATGCCCATAGCATGTTACAAAAAACACAACTCAAAAATTGGGGAGCACCACTTGCCCCTACATACACACTGGGGGGCACCACCTGCCCTACATCTAATCACTCTCTGGAGGATCCTGAGCCAATGGCTCCGCTCTCGCAGCTTGTAGATCATGCACAGTCTGACCATCCATCGCCATGCATCGCTTGATACCTCGCCATTCCGAGGGTAGCCCAATACATCGCTCTATGTACTAGTCGTCTAAATCCTAAAAACCCTGCTCCGACACATCGGTCATTAGCCCCTCACATCTACGATGAATTTCCTCCAACAAAGTGGCCATATCCTCATTCTGTGCCATCCTCGATCCACTAGCACCTGTAGTTCCGGTTGCTGCAGGTCGTCCCATATATCCAGCCAGTTTCACCGGAGCTATATCTGCATTCCAAAAAGTATAAGGATCAGTACCATAAATACTACTCACAAAATTTAACATGCACATCACAGATTAGTTACTTTTCACTTACCATCAGGCCCCCATACTCGACCAAGCGGAAGCGTCAAGTCCGAATCTCCCTAATAACTCATCCCACTATAGGGATATTCATCTATGTACAATTGCATCTAATCCCAATGGGCGAATAACTCTGGTCGGAACACTCGTCCGACCGCCCCTCCCCCTCCTCTACACAGTATTCATCCCCATCGACACATCCTGGGTTCTCTCAAACCCCCATCAGGTAGCTGTACACGAGGTCGCAAGGTAGGGATCTTCTCGAAAAAGAAGGAGCACAATACCGTCCCATAAGCACAATCATGGTTCACTTGCCACTTACACAGTGACAACTGTCATTTCAACGACACCAACATCATATGGGCCCATCCATAGTAGGTCCCACTCAACACACTTTCTACAATCATCATCTGCCCTCCAGTGATGTGATGGATCGCCTGGCTGCCCAAGATCCGCAACACTGCTGCCGCCACTTCCCGGGTCTCCAACCTCTCTAGATCCCTAATTGATATCCAAGTCCCTTTAACTCGGACACCTGGTCGACAATGTCTCTCTATGAACTCCATGATGTTACGCTCCCGCGGTAACACTGGTTGTGTATTTCCCACCATCCCTAATGGTGGGAGACCAGTCAGGAAATACAGATCCTGGACTGTCAGCTCAATCCTATGCCCCTGCACTATAAAACCTCATGGTTTGGATCCCAATAACTGACAATCCGGGCCAACAAGGTCTCCCTAGCCCTCATCAAATGGTTCTCCACAATTTTTAGAACCCCAAACCTGGCCAATGCGCAACGGACACCCTGATCTGCTTGGATTTCTGTCCGTAATGTACCTAGGTCTCTCTCTCTCCACTTGATCTGTATATCTGCCATATCTGCACAAAACCATCATCTTTGTTAGTCTACAGATAGGTAAAACTGCATTTAATTACACAAAAACTGAATCTCAGCCCACAACAACACTAAACCCACCTCCATCTGACAGGTCGCACTTTTCAGGCCCAAACTTGTGTCCCAGGTCGCAATTTTTGCCCCAAAAAGTGCAACCCGGCCGTAATGATGAGGTAGGGGTTGTTACTGACATTTAGGATCCTAATCTGAACTTTTAAGCCATCAAAAACAAAGATTAGGATTAGGCCTCTTACCTGCAACTGACGGATCTCGATTCCAACATTTAGTTTGTCTGCTATAATCATTGTAATATTTAGGGCCTTCTCTCCTCTCCACGTTCACCATAGCTACACAAGCAAATGAATGTCTTTGGAGGGAAAATTCCTTATTAGAAGAAAAACCCCTGTTTTTTCTTTCGCCTGCTACGACCAAACTATAGCCCCATTTGACACACCGTCTACACCGTTGGAAAGCTCTCACCGAGCACTCAAATGGGTATTTGTTAGTTTTCCATGTTTTGATACTTCACCAGGACACATTTTGTCCACGAAGGCTCTATTCACCTCTCCTCCAAATCGAATTTCTTCACTTACAACACTTATACTTGGGGCGCCACTTTGCCTCCTTACTTGTCTTTGTTCGTGTTGATTTTCGTCATGAGATACCCTATTGTACTCATGTTTGTATGGTCCCCCATTGGACCTTTACTGTGTAGCAGCACCATCCAGTCGCCCTTGTTTAGAGCATCCAAGTTGAGTCATCATGAGTCATGGAATCTATCTCGAGTCCCTTTGTATCCCACTATAGTCCTCCATCCTTCATTGATTGGTCCCTCTCTCGTGTTGCACATTATGGCCTCCAGTACCATTTTCCCCTATCCCTCATGATATTGTGTCAGTCACTGCCAAGCCATTCATGCCCTTTATGCTCTAACAAGGGAAGTCGTCCATCCGCTACTCAGTATCCCTCATTTCATCATCATCATTAGTGTCCATCTGTTAGTTGCTCCACTATTTTCTCTCGTGCCTTAGTTGGGGATCCCTTATTACCTCACCTATGGCGGACCTCCTTCTATCGACATTAGCTCATTTACTCCAGAAGCCAGGTCTAGAGGGCGGTGTACCTTGGTTCAAGCTCCTTTCAACATGATCGCGATCCGTATACTTGATGGTCCAGTGATGCAGCAGCAGCTATTGGTGATTCTTGGGTGTGTGTGAGATGTCTCAACCCTCATGAGGGGGTGGCCCTACAAGTAGCCCCCCACATGCCTGGATGACTTCTTCATTTTCAACCTTTGATGCATCTCCTTCCATTTGATGATGTCGGCCTCAGCCACTTGCAACGCCTTTTCAATTTGCATGTATCAGTCAGATTTTGCGAGCCCTTCCCCGTGTATAGGTGGAATTTTGGGTTGTATTTGTATCTCATGTACTAAAATATTATTGTATAAGTGCTGACTGTTATTCCAGGCACAACATGTATGTGGGATTCATCATTCTATTTTTCTGGCTCGTATTTATGCCAGCATGTACTTTATAGTTTGGTTCTTTGTTTACTAGACATACTATTCTTTGTACTTTGTCTCGGAGGGCATAGGTATGCCTCCCCCGCCACCTTAAGCACAGTTACCACTTCATAAACTAGAGACTTGTTGCACCTGTAAGTCTCGTCTCCTCAGGGTCTAGTCCTTTAGCACATTAGACTACCTTACATTTCTCTCTCTGACTTCCCTCTTGATGTCTAGTGATTGAGTTCTTACAGCATACTTTGATCATACGATTTGCTCCTAACACTCGTACTTTGGGGGGAAATCTGTTACACCATTTTTTGGTCATCTAACCTATTATCATTAGATGAACCCAAGTACACCATGTAAGACCAATTTTACCCTAAGTAAAATTGCTTTCACTATGTGAAATAACTTATTAAACACCTTTATTAAGTTGTTTATGGTCTAAACAGGAAACCCCAAAAGGAAATAATAAACAAATCTATATTTGTTTATATTTCCTGGTCATATTTAACCCAAAACAAGGAAATCAATTAAATAAATCCTTATTTATTTGATTATTTTCTAGGAATAAGTTATTTAAATCCTATTTAAATAATATTCCTAGTTAAATTTGACTAAATCATTTATAAATAATTAAATAAATCATTATTTATTTAATTATATTCCCACCATTTCTTTAAAATAATAAATAAATCATTTATTTATTTATTATTTATAAATAAAGGAATTGACCCAAGTCAGAAATCCTTTTCCCTCCAACAAATATAATAAAATATTCCTAAAGGGTGGTTCTAGAATTTGATTAATAATATTTTATTCATGCACCAAGTTCTAGATCACCCTAATATTTTGTTATAAATAGAAGGGTTTTCCCCATTCATTAGTCACCTTTCATTGCATTAGATCTATAATCTTGGTCACATTCTCCATTTTGTCTTACCATTTTGTCTTGTGAGTTCCTTTGAGTTCTATGTTTTTTGGGTTTTCTGCAACAAGAGAGAGAAATTTTAGATCTGAAATGTTTGAGGGACTTCCAAACCCATCCCATTGAGGAGAATCGGAAACACCTTTCTTGTTTTCCTCTCCCAGGTGCCCCCCCTTTTTATAATAAAAAAATTCTTTCAAATACATTGTTCTTATACTTGTCTATTGGATGCATGGAGCCATATTTTATTTTTACTGCTTAATGTCTTTTATGCTTAGATCTGGATTTGTGCAGCATTATTTGGATCAACTAACTGCAGACTTAAAGATATTGGCAGCCATAATTGTTGTTAGGGATATTTGTTATGCGTAGCTAAAGTGGTCTTTTCCGACGAAAGATTCATACTAACAACTTATATCCACAAAAAAATTATGGAAAAAGGTTTAGTACAAGAAATACATCTTCCCTAACTCCCTAAAAGATTGTATTAGAAATCCCATAAAGCATAGAATAAATAGATCTGATGTGTGGAAAAAATGATTGACTCCTTTTCTATAATTGAAAGTGGTATAGCATGGAAATTTGGTTTAAGGGAGTGGGTCATAATTGGAAAAATAATTGGTTATAATGTTGAGATAATTTTCAATTACCCATGGAGCTTAATGAATTATTTTCCTCCCAGGGAAGAAGAATGTTAAATCATGTGGTTGATCTCGAGTCTACCAATATATGGGCTCAAGGTTGGTTTTCTCCTTAGGCCTTAAATATTCATGTAGCTTGGAACTAGGTTTGGAAAGCCTATACTTTAGCTCTACCCATTTATCATGTTAGAATTCAAGAGGAAGAAGATGAATTGTAATGGATTCATTATTCATCTGGAGTTTATTCTCCAAAGGAGGGATATACTCAGATATTCGTAGATAAGGATCCAGATTTTCCAGTTTTGTGGTGGAAGCCTTATGGAAGTTGCAGTCCCAGTTAAAGTTTGTTTATTCCAATGGTGCTTGCTAAAAAATAAGGTTCCAAAAGGATAAAATCTTAAAGAGCTTAGTTTTTCAGGTCCAAGTTAATGCCCTATTTGTAAGTCAGCAAGGGAATTAGTTAACCACATATTTTTGTTCTGTAAAAACAGTAGTAAAATATGGGTCTTGGTGACTGTGGCTCTGTTAGGTCCCTATATTACTAGTGTAGTACCTTATTGTTGTTAGTGTAGCCCCCTTATTGTTATTTTTGTACCCCTGTAACCCCCATATTGTTATTATGGTTCCGTTACATTATTATTGTTAGGTCGGCTAGGATTATATTGTGACCCCATGGACTCCTATATATAGAAATGAGGTTTTTTCATTTGTATCATCCAAGAATTTTTCATTTATGTAATGTAAAGGAGGTTTCCCCCTCGAAGTGGCTTATTTATAAGGTGTTGATCTCTCTTTTCTTCTATTTTTGGAGTTGGTTTCATAACATTTGGTATCCAAGCTTTGGATTCTAGGGTTTCGCTGCTCCAAACCGGTTTTCGTGGCATTTTCGCTATAACTATTTTTCTACGAAGTTTTAGAAGCTAAAATTTTACCACACAAAGTCGAAATCCTAAGGAACTTTGGGTAAAAATTTCAGATATTGGTTCACAATATTATCGGAGATATGATCTGTGGAAGTTAGGGCTTTTGTAGGCTCCCGAATTTCATCTAAAAGAGGTGACCTTGGTAAAATTGTCATAACTCTCTCCATGAGCATCGAATGGAATTCTAAAAAAAGTGGCTGAAATTACACAAACTGTAGGTTTTGTGTATCAATTTCAGAGCCAAAGGAAGAAACAGTGACACATGACACACCGTACAAGTGCACTGTACTGAACTAGTACATAAGTAGGTCATTCTGGGAGATTGGGCATAACTTTTTCTTGAAGAATCCAAATCAAGTCAGACCTATGACATTCAAAAGAAGATCATAAAGATATTAAGGGCTACTATGGGACCACATTTTAGATATTTAAGATCATAAATAACAGATATAATTTAGTTTCAATATTGAGCTCTTCAAAATCAATAAAAAAGTTTGTATCTATTTTCAATTTGCATAAGTCTTGTTTGAAAAATCAGTTTGAAGTGATTCCAAGGGCATATTGAAGAATATATATCAGTATTGGGGTCTAAAATGCCCCCCTAAAAATAATTCAACACCCATTAAGCCCTCATATTACTCTACTATGACTCATGAAGATAAAGAATTGCAACATGATATATCAAAATTACAAGAGCAGTGCACACAAATTTCACTCTAGCAAAGAGAAACAAAAAATGAAATGGAAGTTTTGAAGAAAGGTGTCGAAGCAAAGACAGATGGTTTGAAGAAAGGTGTGGAAGCTAATATGGAGTGTTTGAAGAAAGGCATGGAAGCTAATATGGATGGTTTGAAGAATGGCATGGAAGACATGGAATAAAAAATGAAAGACAACATGGAAGACATGAAGAATGATTTAAAAGCAGACATGGAAGGTTTGACAAAGTTGATACAATAAATGATTCCTAATGGCGAAAAAATAGCAAAGGAAACTCATGATGAGAACAGAATAAACGTTAATTGTGATTTCATGAACTCTAATGTTGGATCAAATACCCACCATATTCCAAATGTGGATATGAGGAAGTTTGATGGCAAGGATCCCATAACATGGATACTACAAATGGAGCAATATTTTGATCTCAATAATGTGAAAAACACAAAAAAGGTACGTCTTGCAACTTTATATTTAGAACAAAATACATTTGTATGATATCGATGGCTTTGCTTCCATAAAAAAATTGTCACTTGGTCAATTTTTATGGAGCAAATGATAGCACATTATGAGGAAAAAAATAAAAACACCTTTTATAGCCAATTGATAAATGTGAAACAAAAGGGTTTAGTGGTGGAGCACATTGAGGACTTCCAAAAATTGAATATAAGGGTAGTTGATATTCCATAGGAACATAGGATTGATGTCTTCATAGGGACTTTAAAGGATAACATGCAACATGTGGTTTGCCTTTGGGAACCTGATTCATTGGATAAGGCATTCAGGTTGGCAAGAAAATTTGAATGTAAAATTATGGCGACAAGGAAGCCTACCACTCACATATATAAATATGGAAGTGTTGCTACTCCTAGACTTCCACAACCTACAAGGCTGACACCACAAAAATTGGAAGAAAAAAGAGCAAAATGGCTTTGCTACAGTTGTGATAGAAAATACACTAAAGGTCAAAAGTGTGCCAAGAAGAAATTATTTTACATAGATTGTGAAGAAGAGGAAGAAAATGAACAAGAAACTTCAAAAGAAGAGGATATACACCAGGAAACAACCCTAGAGAAAGAAGAAGTGAGTCCAGCCATATCCTATAATGCATTTGTAGGAATGACCACTCTTCAAACTCTTAGGATAGAAGGACATATCAAGAAAAAAAGGTAATAATGTTGATTGATTCGGGTAGTACCCATAATTTTATTCATTGTAATGTAGCCAAGGAATTGAATTTCTTCCTATACCCAACACCAGAGTGTCAAGTGATGGTTCCAAATGGAGGAACTATAAATTGCTATGGAAAATGCCATAATATCAAGCTAACCATGGGGGAATATGTATTGTAGTAAAAGAATTTCCATTCCAATGGGAGGTGTTGATGTTGTACTAGGAGTACAATGGTTACAAACTCTGGGCATGATAGCTTTTAATTTTGAAGAACTTTTCTTGAATTCTTTTTCGGAAGGAAAGGAAGTTTAATTAAGGGGTATCACAGGGAAGTCAAGAAATATAATAAGCTCTAATGTCATGAAAAATCTTCTGAATAAAGAACAACGAGGTGTAATTGCATAATTATACTCACTAGAAGTTCCAACATCAAAATCATCTATTTCTCCAGACCTCCAAAAATTCTTGGACAATCATATCAAGGTGTTTGAAACTCCCAAAGCACTCCCACCTATTTTTAATCATGATCATGCTATTCATTTGATTCCAGGAAGTGTTCCACCACACATCAGGCCTTACTGATATCCTTATGTCCAAAAGAGCGAAATTGAACGTATGATTTCATAGATGTTAGAGGTTGGTATAATTCAACCTAGTCAAAGTTCTTTCTCTGCTCCAGTAGTATTGGTGAACAAGAAGGATGGATCATGGCGCATGTGTCTGGATTATAGGGATCTCAATAACCTCACAATTAAAGATAAATTTACCATTCCTGTGATTAATGAATTATTGGATGAATTACATGGATAAATTTATTTTACCAAGTTGGATCTTCGTTTAGGATATCATCAAATTAGAATGAAGACTGAAGATATTCCGAAAACAACATTTCGAACTCATGACGGTCATTATGAATTTTTGGTCATGCCTTTTGGCCTTACCAATGCACCTTCTACATTTCAAGGGTTGATGAATTCCTTTTTCAAACCCACCCTTAGAAAATTTGTGTTAGTAATTTTTTATGATATGCTAATCTACAATAGGTCTTGGAAGGATCATGTTCAACATGTTGACAAGGTGCTCAAACTATTGGAAGAGAAACAAGTATATGAAAAAACCTCCAAATGTTTCTTTGGATTACAAGAGGTGGAATATCTGGGTCATATTGTATCTCACGAGGGTGTTAAGGTAGACCCTAACAAAATTAAAGCCATTAAGGAATGGAAAGTACCCACAACCATAAAGCATTTGCGAGGATTTCTCGGGTTAACGGGGTATTAGCACAAATTTGTTAAGAATTATGGGAGAATAAAAACACATCTAACAACATTATTGAAAAAAGATGTATTTTCATGGACTCCTGAAGCAACTAAGTCCTCTGAACATCTTAAAGAGGCAATGTGCCTAGCACCAGTCTTAGTGACACCAGACTTCACAAAAACCTTTATTGTGGAATGTGATGCCTCAAGAAATGGAATTGATGATGTTTTAATGCAAGAAGGAAGACCCATTGTTTTTGAAAGTAATCAAATCAAACAAAAGTATTTACAAAAAGATATTTATGAGAAGGAAATGTCGGAAATACTACATGCACTAAAGAAATGGTGACCTTACCTAATGGGAAGACACTTCAAGGTAAAAACTGATCATGATAGTCTTAAACACTTCTTGGAACAAAGACTATCTTCAAAAGAGCAGTAAAAATGGGTCACAAAGATGTTGGGTTATGACTTTGAAATCATCTACAAAAGAGGGAATCTAAATGTTGTTGCAGATGCACTCTCAAGAAAGGATGAAGGGATGGAAGCATCGCTTTGTGCCATTTCTATTATCCAACTAGATTGGATAACCAAAGCAAGTGATGAATGGAAAATGGACGAAGAAGTGTGGAAAGTCATTCAAAAGTTGCAATAAGATCCTAGTACATATTATACATTTAATTGGAAAAAGTATTCCTTATGGTACAAATATCACTTATATCTTTGTAATAATTCCCAACTAAAAAAAAATATTCTTTTGGAATTGCACACTTCTCCCTTAGGAGGACACTCAATATTTTTTAAAAACTTACCACAGGGCGAAGAAATAATTTTTTTGGGATGGCCTTATATTTGATATTCAAAAGTTTGTGGCGGAATGTTTGGTTTGCCAGCAAAATAAAGTTTAGACAATTAAGACCCTAGGTCTTCTACAACCTTTATCCATTCCAAGTCAAAGTTGGAAGGATATTTCAACGGATTTTATCGCAGGTTTACCTAAGTCCGAAGGAAAGAGTGTCATCATGGTGGTAGTTGATAGACTTACCAAGTATGCACACTTTTGTGCATTATCTCATCAATTTCAAGAAAGTACAGTTTCTATTGCATTTATGGAAACAATTCAAAAGCTACATGGAAACCCAAAGATTATTGTAAGCGATAGAGATCCCATTTTTACTGGAAATTTTTGGACGAAATTATTTTCTTGTTTGGGTACTCAACTAGCTCATAGCTCATCTTATCATCCTCAATCTGATGGTCAAACAAAGATAGTGAATAAATGTTTGGAAGGATATCTTCATTGTTTTGTATCTAATAAACAAGCACAATGGGTCAAGTAGTTACCTCTAGCTAAATGGTTTTATACCACTTCCTTCCATACTGCAGCAAAAATGACCCCATTTATGGCACTTTATGGATATCATCCACCGTCCATAACATCTTCTTTAAGGAAAAATTCTAGGGTTCAAACAGTGGAAGATCACATCGAGCATCAACAAGAAGTTCTCCAACTCTTAAAAAATAACCTAAATTTGGCACAAAATCGAATGAAACAACGGGCAGATCAACATCGCAATGAGAGAAGTTTTGATGTAGGAGACTGGGTATTTTTACGGCTACAACCATACAAACAAATGTCCCTCAAGCAAGCTAAGAAGGATAATAAATTATTGCCAAAATACTATGGTACTTGCAAGGTGCTACAAAAGATTGGTACTATGGCATACAAATTGGAGTTTCATGCTTCTTCTCGAGTACATCCAGTTTTCCATGTTTCATGCTTAAAGAAGGTTATAGGTGGCAAACTTCTAGTTGAAAAAATATTTGCAAAACTTGATGAGGAAGGAAAAATCATATTGGAACCTAAATAAGTCATGGAAACAAGAACTTGACAGCTACGAAATGGATCAATTTCAGAGTATCTCATCAAGTGGAAGAACTTTCCTGTAAAAGACTCCACATGGGAGGATGAGAATTTTATACAGAAGCATCAAGAAATAATCAAGCGTTGAGGACAACACTTGTTTGAAGGAGAGGGGCATGTTAAGTCCCTATATTAATAGTGTAGTCCCTTATTATGTTATTAGTGTAGCCCCCTTATTGTTATTGTTGTACCCCTGTAACCCCCATATTGTTATTATGGTGCCCTTACATTATTATTTTTAGGTCGGCTAGGATTATATCGTGACCCCATGGACTCCTATATATAGAAAGGAGGTTTTTTCATTTGTATCATCCAGTTCATTTATGTAATGTAAAGGAGGTTTCCCCCTCGAAGTGGTGTATTTCTAAGGCGTTGATCTCTTTTTTCTTCTATTTTTGGAGCCGGTTTCATAACATGATCTATCATAATGGTATCTCGTTCAAAGATTCATAAAATAATTGGTTTCATGTAGTCCCAAATCCAAAAATAAGGAATTTCCCCCCTTTGAGTAGTTGGGGTATCTAGATTGGCATAAATAATCTCATTTTTCAGTAAAAATCTCTTTGTCCATATCGAATTTTTAGGAAATTGGTCGCAATATATGAGATGATTCTAGATGAAGTGGTGGTACCAAGATCCTATAATATTAGAGAGGGACTAATTGACAAGTCTAGGCCATGGAACTATTTTCAAGGTTCTTCCCAAACATATAGCTCATGTGGTGGAGGTGGAATATTATTCCTGTTTGAGAATCATTCTTTCATATTAAAGAGTGGGTTGGGGCATGGTAGAAATAATTATGTAGATATTTTAAGCTTGAAACTCCTTTTTTTCTCTATAAAAAGGGTGTCGATAGTTACAAGTTTTTAGAGATTCTCGTGTGGTTGAAGTTGTAGCTATAAGTTGGTTAATGTAGGATTGAACTGTGATAATCTAAAGGGATGATTTAGTACTTAGAGGAGGACTTGCTCAAGGGTTTGGGTCTTTATTGTCTCATTTGAAGGCGATTCTATAAGAAGATAAGATTTTGTTGGTTTTCCACTTAGAGGGGGTTTTCCCTAGCTTGGAGCCTAACTTTTGTGTCTACTGTGTTTTTTTTTAATGTGGTTCACAGACACTGAGTGGCATCTACATCCACGAGAAAATCTAGGTAGATCAACCTAAAGGGATCTACCCACCGACCAAACTAGCAAGGCCTAACCCCAAGGGCATCGAGGATATTTCATCCTTTGACCTCCTGATAGGCAAGGTACTTAGCAACAGGAACTCAACCAACTGAGTTATCCCTTGGGGCTTTTGTGTCTAATATATATATTTTTTTCTCTTGATGTTTTTTTTTATGAAAGAAGATATAATAAAGAATCTCAAGAAGATAACTAAAGTTTACAAATAGATATTAAGGATAAGGAAAATTGGAATTGGTAGTTGCCATATTGCATTTCCCAACACCTTAAACTAGTAAGGATATAAATTAGTCGTTATAGGCAAATTAATGGTTAATTAGAGAGAAATTTTAATAAAAAAAAATTATAAGGTACTAAGTAGCCATTATATGGATTCTAACTATTAAAGGGATTCAAATGGGTCAAAATTAAAAGTAGCCATTAGAGGGATTCACATGGGTCAAAGTTCAAAAAAGGAAATGGAGGGAATAAAGAAAAAAAAATCAAATAGGAAAAGGAATACATAAGAATACAATAAATATTTAATTGAATTAGGTTTATATATAAATAATATAATAAAAGATAGAGAGTATAATTAAAACTAATTAAAATTAATTAAAATGAATCTTTTGAATATGTACACCCTATAGTAGTTCATTGGAAAAAAATGAACTATAAGGTGTAAAGGATTAATAACATAAGGAGAAAGAGGACGAGGAGAGAAAAATAAGAAGAGGAAGGGCATGGAATCAAGAAGAGGGAATCAAATTTTATGAGCGAGATGATGGATGATAGGATGTGAAGCTTGGCTTAGTCTATATCCATCTTATTTGTATAAGTAGAAGGATGCTTCTCGATTTCAAGAAATTCTTAGATGATTCTAGAGTTACAAAAAGGAATAAAAGCTAATATTTTTTCATGATCAAAACAAATAAAATTCTTATATTTATATGAGTGTTCAACTAATACAGATTTGACAAACGATGGTGGTTAGTATTGACAATATGTTATTTAACAAGGGTTTTGAATGATCCACTGGTCTGACCAATGTAAGAATTTCCACAAGAAGAGGGAACTTGGTAGATCCACAAACATAACCAAAGATAAAATGTGTCCTTAATTAACCGAAATATTTTCTTGAGATTTTTGTGAGGTTTGAAGACAGTTTTTAAATTTCTTTTTGCTAAAATATTAAAAATTGTGTATAAAATGTCTTTTATGTAAAAAAGAGAGACAATACCAACAATAAGGGATGAATCATTATGGTCAATCTTGGACTTCTCAATATGTCTAAATGCTTTATTAATTTTAGAAGAGGAGTAACCATTAGATTTAAATTCTTGGATTGGATGAGGCTTTTATTTAGAAAGGAATTAAGGGGAAAATATTCTTAGGGCACATGAAATGAGAGTTTTTAAGACATCTGATTTTTGGGAAGGGTGGTGGTGGGACTAGGCATGAAGATACCAATTGCTGTGGGTTTTTTTTCCTTAGAATTGATGGGTTAGAGAGTCATTAGGGAAGCAGGAACATCAATGAAGGGTAGGGAATTATTAGATTCAATTTCCATGGTGAATTGAATGTGAGGAGATATACTATTAAGATGGGAAAGAAAGGCATTTAGAGCTTGAAGGCCATGTTGCCAGACAACAAAAGTGTCATAATAAATCAAATACCAACACTTTAGCTTTTGATGCCAAGATTTGATGGCTTGGGTTTCAAAGTGATCCATGTAAGTGTTAGCTACAACATGAGATAAGGAAGAACCCATACTCATGCCTTCGGTTTGATCATAAATGGTGCCTTTGAAAGAAAGGAAAGTGGAAGAGAGGAAAATTAGAATGGGATTAAGGGTTTGAGAGTCTATAATATTAGATATAAGATTAATTGATTCATGAACATGAATTTTAGTGTACAAAGAAGCAACATCAAAACTGACTAAGACGTCATTGTCACCAATTTGTGGATTCTTAGTTCTTTTAAATGAATTCAACTTAATCTTTGATAAAGAGTAGGAGGACCCCATAAATTGTTTGAGTTTGTTGGCCAAATTCCTACCAAAGGCATAGGTGGGGGCCTCGATGGCACTAACAATTGGTTTGAGGGGAATTCTAGGTTTGTGAATTTTAGGTTGACCGTAAATTTTAGGGGTTTGGGGGGTGTGAGGGAAAATGCACTACTGAGTGGCAACACCAATATAGGAAGAATTTATGGTTTGAGTGAAAAAATGAGTAATGGAGTTTATAGGGTTTTTGGGAAGAATCTTTTAAGATAAAGAAGGGAGAAGATATATCATTTTAGAATCATAATCCACCAAGTTCATAATGACATAAGTGTTGCCTTTGTCAGCTTTGAGGATAAGAATTTTAGTATTACTATTAAGCATTTTTAATGCTAGGAATTATTATTTTGATAGATTGGATTTAGGGGGCTTAACACAACAAATAATTTGACCACAATCTTGATGAATTTCTTCACCTATATGGGAGGGGAGGCATTGAGCAATCAACTCAATCAAGCATATAATCTCTTCAGTAGGGATCTAGATAGGGGCTGATGCAAAGTTAAACCCATTCTCAAGGAGACTTAGGGTGGGGGAATCTATATCAAGGGCAATGAGGTTGATCACGAAAGAGGGTCATAAAAAGGACGATGAAGGAAATGCTACTCCATTGTTATTGTTATTGTTGTAGTTGTTGTTATTAATATTATTATTATTATTGGCGACTTCAGATTCATTATTATTATTATTATATTGAATAAAATAAATAGGAGAGGTAGCGAAATTAGAAGAGAATGAACAATTGAAGAAATATATATCCTAAGAGAAGGGGTGAAAATCAATAATAAAGAAATAAAGAAATAATAATGATAATTATTATTATTATTATTTTGAATAAAATTTCTAGGATGTAGAAATTTGAATAACAGTTAAATTATTCACTGAGATTATCCTGATCACACACTATTTGAGCTTCATGCATAATACATAACCTCTTCTACTATTGATCATTAATTGCGGAAATATAAACAATCGCATGCGCACATTAAAACCATAAACAATCACACATATAAACATAGTATTTATGGGAAAGCTTAAAGCTGAAAACCCCCAACTATCTGTATATTATAATGATAGAGATCATGTAACAATCATTGTACAAAATCCTCACAAGCTCTCAGTAAAATCTCCAATTGTTACACACTACACAAGCTCAGATCTAGCAAAACACATGCTCCAATCTGCTCCACCTGTTAGCCTGCCTCTACTGCGCAATCCAAGATGAATAATAATGCAATCCAAGTTCGAATCCCACTGGTATGCACTGTGTAATCCTCATTGGCATCTCAATCAATGTGTGGTGCAAACTCATGCACCAGTATGGTCACAACTGATAGTCAACCTGCTCTTTCACCTACCTCTCCACTGGTCTCCACTGAAACTGTCCATGCACTGAAGTTAACTGATGTATTCTTTAGTTGATTAATTAGTGAATTAATTAATAATTAATTAGTGAATTAATTAATAATTAATTCACACCACTCTCACTAGTGTATCAATCAGTTAGACTAGATACAACTAGCTCAACTATGTTTAACTGAGTTAAACTGAACACAACTCCATCAACTCCTTAATCAACTCCACCAAACTCTGTCACCTAAGTTCTAACTGAAGTCTCCATGCAATAGCTCCACTAAACCCTACGAATAGCGTAATTCCTTCTGTCAACTGCATGTGCCACATCTGTGCACCGAACTGAAGTGCTCCAAGAGGATAAGATAATGTTTAGAGTCCAGATATTATTAAGAGCTAATAATATTAGACATATCTATTTTTAGACTAGAAATCTAAAAATAGATTCCACCCAATATGTATAAAAATATAAGTCCATCTATTTTTCCCGACTTGACCAACCATCCATAAATAGCATCCTGCAACTCATAGAACATGATCCTATGTCTAAAAATAGACATAGTCTAAAAATAGACTTTGCGCCAAAAATAGCATGCGGGCCCACTTAGTGAAGGCGACTTCTTTTCACTAAGCTCATCATCTTGTTGCATTCTCAACACTCCCTCTCAACAAGATATGGATTATCTGCAACCCCTATCCTGCCTCTGTGGTATTCGAATTTTCTCTGATAGGCTTTATTAAGAGACCTCAATGTCACGATCCTGCGTAAAGGAATGTATGAAAGTAACATGACCTTCCTCTGCACACAATATACGTATGATGATACGATGTCAATGTGTTTGGATCTATCATGAAATCTTGGATTAGCAGAAGTTTAGTCTTAGCTCGATTATCACAATAAATCACAGTAGGATCCAAGTGTGAACCGAACAACCCGACCAGGATCTTCCTCATCCATATAGCCTCGCATGCAGCCAAACTTACTGCCATATACTCGGCCTCTGCTGAACTGAGTGCCATGGATCTCTGCTTCCTGCTGTACCAAGAAACTGTTGTCGACCCGATACTGAAAATCCCTCCAAATGTGTTCTTTATGTCCGTTGGGCTCCCCGCCCAATCTGCATCCATGAAGCCACATAGCCTCACCTCATCCGACTGTCTGTACCACAATCCATATCCCGATGTGCCTCTGAGATATCTCAATACATGCTTGCCTGCCTTCCAGAAGAGCTTGGTTGGCTTAACCATAGCTTGTGAAATCTGGTTAACAGCATAGCATATGCCGGGTCATGTATTGACCAGATACATAAGCGACCCCACCAACTGTCGATAAACAGTGGCATCCACTACCTCCGCTGAAGTAGCATCCTCCTTCCTCCAACCTCCAGGAAGAGGAGTATCAACAAGCTTGCAGCCATGCATGTTGAACTTCTCTAGTATCTCTCAGGCATACTTACCCTGAGAAACAAATAGTCCATCACTGCACTGCCAAATTTCCAATCCCAGGAAATAATGAAGGAGGCCCAAGTCCTTCATCTGAAACTCTTTTGCAAGATCATTCTTGCATGAGAGTATCAACAGCTCATCACCTGTCAAAATCAAATCATCTACATAAAGTACAATGATCAGCAACTTACCCTCCACCACAATCTGGTATAGGTTAGGATCCGACTCACTCTTGGAGAATCCAAGTCCGGTGAAATAACTATCTATCCATGTGTACCAAGAACGAGGTGCTTGTTTCAACCCATATAGCGCTGTCTTGAGCCTGCACACATGCGACTCGCTACTGAAGATCTCGAAACCTTCAGGCTGCTCTATGTACACCTCCTCCTCAATGACTCCGTTGAGGAACACAATCTTCACATCCATCTGATGAATGTGCCACCCCATCTGCACTGAGAGAGCAAGAATCGTCCGTATGGAAGAATACCTTGCGACAGGTGCAAAGATCTCCTCATAATCGATCCCCTCAATCTGTGAAAAGCCTCGGGCAACAAATCTTTCCTTGTACTTATCCACACTCCCGTCAGCTACCTGCTTCACTTTGTAGATCCATCTCGAACCCACCACTGATTTCCCCTCCGGCCTTGGGACAATCTCCCATGCACTGTTTCTGACAATCGAATCATACTCTTACACCATGGCATCTACCCATGCAGGGTCCTCCACAGCTTCCTCGAAAGAGGATGGCTCTGTCACGATAGACTTGCTCACAAGAGCCATGTATCCAGTATACCGGTCAGGTGACTGTCTCTATCTGCACTGTGATGTAGGTGCTCCTACAATCTTCTCTACATCTTGAGCCAGTCGCTCAGCTTCTGTAGTGCGCTTCTGCCCTCTGATGGTTGGCGTTGCATGAGTGCTCTCTTCCACTCCATGAACCTCCTCTTGTGGCTGATCCACATCCTGAGGCTCATCCTTAGGAACTAATAGCTCCTCATCTGCATGCAAGTGTGGCTCCCTCTCAAACGAACACTTCATGGCTTTCTCCTCATGAAATTTGATATCCCGTCGCACAACAGTCTTGCGACTGTCTGGAAAATACACATGATAGTTGTGGGGCGTATCAGTGTACCCCACAAATATCCCAGCCTCTTTGTGGTTGTGGCTATTGGTCCCATTTCTTCTGGCATCCTTTGTCACATGAATGTAAACAAGTGAACCAAAAATCCTCAAATGGGAAATATCAGGCCTCTTACCAGAAAACGCCTCCTTGGGTGTACTCATGCCAAGTATCTTGTGAGGACAACGGTTCTGCACATATACTGCATTATTGCATGCTTCTGCCCACAAGTGAATGGGTAGGCCCTGATCATGCAACATCGCCCGTGCAACACCCATCATCGTTCTGTTCTTCTGCTCAGCAACCCCGTTCTAATGTGGGTTATGAGGTGCTATGAGCTCTCTTAGAATTCCTTCTGCGCTGCAAAAGTCCTTGAATTCACCAGAGATGAATTCACCACCATTGTCGCTCCTAAGAGCCTTCACAACACCTCGATTCTTTCTCAGCGATTGTAGACTCAGAGGAAATTTGAGTATGTCTTGCTCTTCTTCTGCATGAAGAAGATCCACCACTTTCGAGAAAAATCATCAACAAAGATCACATAGTACCTGTGCTTTGCTGTCGAAGCTACTAAGAAAGGTCCAAACACGTCTGTGTGAATTCTCTCAAGGATCGTCGTGGCACGACTATCCTTCTCATGAAAGGTGTCTTTCACAAATTTTCCCAAGGTACACCCCTTGCACTAATCTTACTGCGCAAGAGTGCCTTTAGGAAGCCCAATATAAATCTGCTGCAGTATCTTCAAAGCTCCATGGTGAAGGTGGCCCAATCTCCGGTGCCACAACTCACCATCATCCCGGCTCACCACTCCTTCTGCCTTGCCTGCCATTGCTGCGCAGCCATCTACCTGCAATTGATAAAGGTTCTTAACTCGAACCCCTATCCTCTGGATCTCACCAGTTGCCTTACTGCGCAAGAAAGCCTTTCCCTTGCTAAAGACAACATCATATCCCTTGTCTTCTAACATCGCCACAGAGATAATATTCTTCTTCAATCCTAGAACATGCATCATTTCCTTCAATACGAAGGGTTTAAAAAACTCCCTCTCAAAGGAAATGGTACTGATACCGGTCACATTGTATCTACCATCATCGCCCATCTCAATGTGCACTCCAAGATCTTTCTCATCCAGATCAGTAAACAAATCTCGATCTCTGACTCAATGAAAAGGCACCTCAGACTTCCTGAACCCATCACACTTGAGACCAAGCATGCGATCAGCGAAAAATCCAGCTCAAACTGTGAGGCTAAGGCCTCTCCAGCTGCAGATCCAGCAGCCTGCTTATTTTTCTTCTTCTGCAGACAATTTGTGGCATAATGTCTGTGTTGGTGACAGTGAAAGCACTTCACCTTGGACATGTCCTGCTTCTTTCCTTTCGCACCAGATTGAAAAGCTTTCTTGCTCTTCCCCTTATTTTCTTTGGCAGCCAAAGCACAATTCTCTTCATCAGATGCCTTTGATGAATATCTTTCCCTGGTACTTCGCCTTATCTCCTCTTGCACAAGATCCGACCAAAGTCGTTCCCATCCTGGCAATTTCTCCCAACCATTGACAGAGTCCTGATAGGAATGCCAACTCTTCAGAAGCCCAAGGAGAACCAAGATCACCAAGTCCTCATCATCAATAGTCACCCCCACACTTCCTAGCTCATCCCTGCATTGGATGAACTTCGTGAGGTACTTGGGCATACTGTCGCCTTTCTCCATATTTATGTTTCTGAGTTTATCCTTGAGCGCCAACTTCCTCTAGTCGCTCTTTCTTTGGAATAAATCATTCAATGCTTTCCACATCAAGAATGTAGAAGCCTACCATGAAGGCTGGACACTATGTGATCCTTCACACCCTCCAATAGAATCCTTCGACATTTTGCTGTCTTCTTTTGCCATGTGTCAAGTGCGGCAACATCGCTAGAAGTAGGCATTGGAATTTCTGCATCTATGAACTCCTTCAACCCATTGTCATCTAACACCACCTCCATCCTGTCCTTCCATGCAATATAATTCGAGCTGCCCTCAAAGGCATACTCAATCGCAATCCGTTGAAAGACATCTCAACTTCGACACCAAGAAAACACTACTACAAATTCGAATTCCACCAGCTCAAAACTCAACCGCTTCAATGTTTTGCAATTTCTCCAATGATCAATATCACTCTGATACCATGTATAAATTTGAATAACAGTTAAATTATTCACCGAGATTATCTTGATCACACACTATTTGAGCTTCATGCATAATACATAACCTCTTCTATTATTGATCATTAATTGCGGAAATATAAACAATCACATGCGCACATTAAAACCATAAACAATCACACATATAAACACAGTATTTGTGGGAAAACTTAAAGCTGAAAATCTCCAACTATCTGTATATTATAATGATAGAGATCATGTAACAATCATTGTACAAACTCCTCACAAGCTCTCAATACAATCTCCAATTGTTACACACTACACAAGCTCAGATCTAGCAAAACACATTCTCCAATCTACTCCACCTGTTAGCCTGCCTCTACTGCGCAATCCAAGATGAATAATAATGCAATCCAAGTTCGAATCCCACTGGTATGCACTGCGAAATCCTCATTGGCATCTCAATCAATGTGTGGTGCAAACTCATGCACCAATATGGTCACAACTGATAGTCAACCTGCTCTTTCACCTACCTCTCCACTGGTCTCCACTGAAACTGTCCATGCACTGAAGTTAACTGATGTATTATTTAGTTGATTAATTAGTGAATTAATTAATAATTAATTCACACCACTCTCACTAGTGTATCAATCAGTTAGACTAGATACAACTAGCTCAACTATGTTTAACTGAGTTAAACTGAATACAACTCCACTAACTCCTCAATCAACTCCACCAAACTACGCACCTGAGTTCTAGCCCGAAGTCTCCATGCAATAGCTCACTAAACCCTAGGAATAGCGTAATTTCTTCGTAAATTTTTTATGTGCCACATATGTGCACCGAACTGAAGTGCTCCAAGAGGATAAGATAATGTTTAGAGTCCAAATATTATTAAGAGCTAATAATATTCAACATATCTATTTTTAGATTGGCAATCTAAAAATAGATTTCGCCCAGTATGTCTAAAAATAGAAGTCCATCTATTTTTCCCGACTTGACCAACCATCCATAAATAGCATCCTGCAACTCATAGAACATGATCCTATGTCTAAAAATAGACATATTCTAAAAATAGACTTTGCGCCAAAAATAGCCTGCGGGCCCACTTAGTGAAGGCGACTTCTTTTCACTAAGCTCATCATCTTGTTGCATTCTCAACATAGGAAATGTAGGGAAATTAGAAGAGTCTATAGAGGAAGATTTATTAATAGAAAAATTATAGGAAGAAATATTATTTGTGGGGGGGAATTAATAATAGGATACAAATTAGGGTTAGAGACCAATGAGGGCCTTTCATCACAAGAATGAGAATAAGAGTCAGGGGTTTGTGGGACCTCTTTAGGAGTGATGCAAGAAATCAAAGAAGAGGAGTTATGAGATTTTTCATTTATGCTAGCTGAGTAATGAGGTTGTTGTGAATTCAAGTGAGCGTAAGGGGTCAAGGTAAAATTCAACTACACACATGTTGTAAACAAGTTACTAGGGCTAGAAGAGGGAGAAGAACATGACAAGCCAAATGATGAAGGAATGAGAGAATTGCTAGCGTGAGTGGTGTAGCATGCAACTATAGGGGGAGAATCATCCACAGTTTGTATTGAAGAGAATACACAGGGAGGGAAAGGTATAAGGTTAGAGAGATGAGTCGACTGGCCTGGTTTTTTATTTGGGGAAGAACTATAGTCAATGATGAATGAGGACTGAGCACACATAGAAGAAAAGAGAAACTCTGACAGGGTGGCTAAGGAAGAATTCAAGGAGAAAATTTATTTTGATAGGATAGATGGATTTGAATAAGAGAAAGGGGGATTATATGAGTAGGAAGGAAAACTAGCAAAGGGGGCATAGTCAAGGGTAGAAACTGAGAGTATTTCCAAGCTTCTCGATTTGAGATTTCAAAATGGTCAACATCAGAAGAATTGATATAATTTTGAATGTTATCAGATGATATCATTTCCAATATTTTAGCTAAGAAGAACATTAAGTATGTATTCAAACCCTATAAACCCTTAAATAGTTATTTCGGTCAGCCAAAGATAAGTCTGATCCCATGCAAGAATAATGTGTCTACCAAATTCCCTGTTCATGCAAAAAGTCTTACATTGGTTAAACAAGAAGGTTGATCATATCTTTCCTTAAGGAGCACATTGGAGATAACAACCATCATCGAATGACAAAATTTTTCATTGCTAATAATTTCTTCAACACCAAGAAATTTATTTATTTTGACCAATCCTGAATCCTTGGTTACATACCTTTTCATAATACTAGAATTATTGGGATGCTCTAGAGATTTAAAAACACCCCAATAACTTCAACAAGGAAAATGAATATAAACTTAGCCACTCATGGAAATCAATAATCCAACTACTTAATCTATAATATTCCTCTAACCACCCCCTTCCCCTTCCCCTTCCCCTCATTTTTTCATTTTCTTTACCTTTTATCCTCCCTTACCCTTTTGTTTCCCTCTTCTCTTCGGGTTTCATTATTCTTATTTTTAATCATCTCTCTACTCTCAAAATTTTATTTTTTTCCTTTTTCCCATGCTGCCCCCCACTCTCCCCCTTATGTTTACCCTTTTAATACATTCTTTAATTATATTTACATATATTATTAATTTGTTTAATAAAATTTATAAATCATGAAATATAAATAATGTATGATTAATTTATTAAGTATATAACATAATGTATCACAATATGATAAATTATATATCATATATTAACATTTAATATAACATTAATATAATATAATATAATATAATATAATATAATATATATATATATATATATATATATATATATATATATATATATATATATATATATATATATATATATATATATATATATATATATATATACAATATATATGTATACTTATTAATAATATAATATAGCATTTATTTTCATATATCAATTAATCTTATTTCTCCATTTATCTAACAAACCCCTCATTCGTATTAATTTCTTCCCTAAATGTTTATTATTAATTTTCACAATTTTAATTCAATTAATATTTTCTTAATAATATAATATTTTAATAACCCATTTCAATATTTAGTAATCCATTTAATAATTTAATAATCTTATTTATTTTTTGACGTATATTTTATTTTAATAATTAGATTTTTAACATTATTCTTATGCTTTAACCTATTTAAGGTTCGATGAACATTCACTCTTATCATAGGTTTGCTTTGTAGTCCCAGTGATGGGTGGAGATGGGTGGAGTTCCCAATCGAAATGTTAGATAGGATAAATATCTACTTAATTTTTTTCCAAAACATTTAGGCAAATAACTAAATTGATAATTGAAATTTTATTTTTAAATGTTCATTTAAACAACTATAATTGACATTAACTTAAAGGGTATAGAGTCAGATGATGATAGGGTATTATGTTAAGGCACTCCATGGTGTTAAGGTCAGTGATTCAAACATTGTAGGCAAAGTTCCGACTATGCTAAAGGTTGGTGTGGCCCAAATCTTGTGCTATGATCTAACGATTCACATAACCTACCAAATAATATATATTTGAATAAAATTTGTACTCTTTTAAAATATTAATTATGTAATTAGATATATATTAATAGAAAATTACTTAAATATTTATTTAGATTGATAATTATAAATTAAATTAATAATATTATTTGTTAATTTTTTTATAATTTAAATGATTTCAATCAAATAAATAAATATTTACTTACATATATAATTAAAAATAAAATCAATAAAAATATTTTCAATTTCTACTCATCAAATCAATTATTTGTTTTTTTATCATCCCACATTATTTCTAGAAAGTATATTATTAACTGAGATGTATTTTTAGTTGATAATTACTTTAAAATTATCTGATTTTGTTTTAAAAAATTATCGAGGAGAAAAGAAATTCATGTTTTAAAAAAGATATATATACTTTTAAAATTGATGATCAAGGGTGTAAGACTATATATGTATGGTAAAAAATCATTGTATCTCAAATTTTAGCCATCCTAATAATCACAAATATATATAAATTCTTAGTGTATAATATGGGTTATGGTTTCAATAATATCAAATCATTAATCATGTATGGGAAATTTAAATTAATTTAAATTTCTATAATTTATGTTTATTTTTAATAAAACTCGCTACTATAAATTTGACATAAGAATGTTTGAACAATTTGGTAATTGTGAGTTTATTGTATTTATGTTTTTCACTTTGTAAATTTCATTGCAATTAATGATGTTGAGATTCAACAAGATGATGAGCTTAGTGAAAATGAGTCGTCTTCACTAAGTGGGGCCACAGGCTATTTTTAGGTGCAAGTCTATTTTTAGACTATGTCTATTTTTAAACATGGTCATATTTCAGAAGCTGCAAGATGCTATTTGTGGATGGTTGGTCAAGTTGGAAAAATAGACGAAATTCTATTTTTAGAATATTGGGCAAAGTCTATTTATAGATCGTCAATCTAAAAATAGAAGTGTCGATTATTATTAGCTCTTAATAATAATCTGACAATAAACAACAACTTATTCTCTTGGAGCACTTAATTTCAATGCACAAATTTGGAAAATCAGTGGGCTGAAGGAATTACATAATTCCTAGGGTTTATTGGTGGTTCATGCATGGAGGAATCAGTTAGAATTGAAGTGGCAAAGTTATGACAAAGTTGGAAGAGTAGTTCATGGAGTTGATATTCAGTTTAACTCAGTAATGGAGTTAAACTCAGTTGAGCTAGTTGTATCTAGTCTAACTGAATGATACACTAGTGAGAGTGGAGTGAATTTATTAGTTAATTAATTCACAAATAATAACTCATTAATCAACTGAACAATACAACAGTTAACTACAGTGCATGTCAGTTCCAGTGGAGACCCAGTGGAGAGATAGGTGAAAGGGTGAGATATACTATCCGTTGTGACTACTAGTGATGTGTTAATTGCATCTACATATACATTGGAGATGCCAATGAGAATAACGAAGTCAAGGAGAGTGGGATTGCATCGAATTGGTATGTGTAATCAACTTGGATTGCGCAGTGGAGGCAGGCTATCAGGTGGCAAGAAATCAGTGCATGGATTTGCAAATTTCTTCTGATGACTGTGTGATGATTGATTGTATTGAGAGCTTGATGTACTAAGCTTTGTATGAGATTGTTACATGATTTCCATGATACATAATATTTGATATTTGGGGTTTTTAGCTTTAGGCTTTCTCGTTAAACAACTGTGTTATGTGCGATTTTTTTTATTGCTTCATGTGTTTGCAATTGATTTTAATTTCCGCAAAAGATTAACAGTGGAAGGATTTTGTATTTAGCAAGAAGATAAGATATTGTTAGATAAGGAGAATCTGGATATATACATGCATCTTGTATATAATTTCTACATGGTATCGGAGTAGTGTTAATTCTTGAAGATTGCAATTATGAAGAATTGCTGAGTTTGTGCTGGTGGAAAATTCGAATTTGCTGCTGAAAATTCTTGGTGCGACAGTTGAGTATACATTGAAATGTCTTTCAATGGGTTGTGATTGGAGTATGCCCTTGATGGGAACTCAAATTACATAGCCTGGAAGGATAGGATGGAGGCGGTGTTGGAAGATAATGGACTGAAGGAGTTCATCGATAGCAATGTTCCTAAGCTGGGATCTAGTGATGTTGCATTACTTGACGCATTACAAAAGAAGGTAACAAAGACAAGAAAAATTCTATTGGAAGGTGTGAAGGACCATATTGTGTCCAACCTTCACAGGAAAGCCACTTCATTTGCAATGTGGAAGGCTTTGACAGATTTTTTCCAAAGCAGCAGCGACCAGAGCCTAGTTGGTGCTGAAAGAGAAGCTCGTAAAAATAAAAATGGAGGGGTGACAGTATTCCAAAATATCTCACGAAGTTTGTCCACTATAGGGATGAACTAGGAAGTGTGGGGATTACTATTGATGATGAAGACTTGGTGAGCTTGGCTCTCCTTGGGCTTCCAAAGATTTGGCATAGCTACGAAGACTCTGTCAATGGACGGGAGAAACTACCAAGATGAGAGCGAATTTGGTCAGATCTTGTGCAGGAGGAGATAAGGCGAAGTACCAGGGATGGCTCGTCATCGAAGAATGAAGATGAAGATAATTTTGCTTTGGCTGCCAAAGCAAGGAAAGGGAAGGGGAAGAAATTTCCTTCAAAATCCGAAGCTAAAGCCAAGAAGCGGGATTCATCCAAGGTGAAGTGTTTTCACTGTCACGAACATGGGCATTTCGCCACTAACTGCCCACAGAAGAAGATGAACAAGAAGGCGGCTGGAGCTGTAGCTGGAGAGGCCTTAGCCTCGCAATTTGAACTTGATTTCTATTTGATCACATGCATGGTTTCAAGCTATATGGGATCAGTGTGGTATCTTGATAGTGGTGAGTCTTTCCATATGATGGGAGACAAGGAGTTGTTTAGTGACATGGAGGAGAAGGACCTCCAAATGCATATTGAGATGGGCGACAATGGTCGATACAGTGCAACCGGCATTGGGACCATTACCTTTGAGAGGGAGTCAGGTAATCCATTTCTGTTGAAAGATGTTATGCATGTTCCAGGTCTGAAGAAGAACTTGGTCTCGGTCACAATGTTGGAAGACAAAGGTTATGACGTTGTTTTTAGCGATGGAAAATATTTCTTGTGACATAAAACAACGGGTCAAACCAAGAGGATAGGGATTCGAGTTAAGAATCTCTACAAGCTAGAGGTAGATGGCTGCACTGCAATGATGGGCAAAGCAGAAGAAGTGTTGAGCCGGGATGAAGGCGAATTATGGCACAGGACGCCATCTTCACCATGGCGCTTTGAATATTTTGCAGCATATTTCTATTGGACTTCCCAAGGGTACTCTTGCACAGTCAGATTGGTTCAAGGGATGTACTATGGGTAAGTTTTTGAAGACCACCTTCCATGAGAAGGAGAACCATGCTTCGGTGATCCTTAAGAGAATTCACACAGACGTGTGTGGACCTTTCTCGGTTGCTTCAACAGCAAAACACAGGTATTATGTTATATTTGTTGATGAATATTCTCGTAGATTCTGGATCTTCTTCATGCAGAAGAAGAGAGAAACATTCTCAAAGTTTTGTGAGTTTAAAGCATTGGTGGAGAAGGAGTCGAGGAAGCAAGTGAAGGCTCTACGGAGCGATAATGGTGGTGAATACATCTCGAGTGAATTCAAAGACTTCTATAGAAAAGAAGGAATTCAAAGAGAACTCATAATGCCTCATAACCCACAACAGAATGGGGTTGCAGAGAGGAAGAACAGAATGATCATGGGTGTTGCACGAGCTATGCTTGAGAGGGAGCTAGATTTGCATGCAGAGGAGGAACTTCTTGTTCCCAAAGATGAGCCTCTAGATGTGGATCAGCCACAGGAGGAGATTCATGGAGTGGAGGAATCCACTCATGCAGAACCAAACATTAGATAAGGCAGAAAGCATACCACAGAAGCTGAGAGACTGAAGCTTGATGCGGCACATAATGTAGGACTCCCTACATCACAGCATAGACAGAGATAGTCACCTGACCGATTTACTGGATACATGGCTCTTATGAGCAAATGTATCGTGACAGAGCCATCTTCTTTTGAAGAAGCAGTGCAGAAGCCCACATGGGTAGATGCCATGGTGGAGGAGTATGACTCCATTGTCAGAAATAGTGCTTGGGAGATTGTTCCAAGGCCGATGGGTAAATCAGTTGTAGGATCAAGATGGATCTACAAGGTAAAGCAAGCTGTTGATGGGAGCGTCGAGAAGTATAAGGCAAGATTTGTTTCCCGGAGCTTCTCACAGGTCGAGGGGATTGATTATGAAGAAACCTTTGCACCTATCGCACGGTATTCTTCCATAAGGACCATCGTTGCTCTCTTAGCGCAGATGGGTTGGCACATTCATCAAATGGATGTGAAGACTATGTTCCTTAATGGGATCATTAAGGAAGAGGTGTACATTGAGCAGCCTGAAGGATTTGAGATCTTCAGCAATGAGTCGCATGTGTGCAAGCTCAAAAGAGCATTGTATGGGTTGAAGCAAGCACCACGTGCTTGGTACACATGGATCGACAGCTATTTCACTGGACTTGGCTTCACCAAGAGTGAGGCGGATGAAAACCTTTACGAAATTGTGGTGGAGGGTAAGATTTTAATCATTTTTCTTTATGTTGATGATTACTAACAGGTGATGAGCAGTTGATACACTCATGCAAGGTATATTTTACAAAGGAGTTTGAGATGAAGGATTTGGGCCTCCTTCATTATTTCCTTGGATTGGAAATATGGCAGCGGGAAGGTGAAATGTTTGTGTCTCAAGGCAAGTATGCTCAGGAGATACTTGAGAAGTTTCACATGCAAGGCTGCAACCCTATTGATACTCCTCTTCTAGGAAATTGGAGGAAAGAGGATGCTACATCAGCAGAGGTAGTGGATGCCACTGTTTATCGACAGTTGGTGGGTTCGCCCATGTATTTAGTTAATACAAGACCAGACATATGCTATGTGGTGAACCTACTAAGATATTTTGGAAGGCAGGAAAGCATGTCCTAAGGTATCTCAGGGGCACAACTAAGTATGGCTTATGGTACAGACAGACGGATGAGGTGAAGTTGCATGGCTTCACGGATGCATATTGGGCAGGTAGCCCAACAGAAAGAAAGAGCACATCAGGAGGGATTTTCAGTATCGGATCTACGACAGTTTCTTGGTACAGCAGGAAACAAAGATCCATGGCACTCAGTTCAAAGGAAGCAGAATACATGGCAGCAAGTCAAGCTGCATGTGAGGCTATCTAGATGAGGAAGATCTTGGTTGGTTTGTTCGGTTGAAATTTAGATCCTACAGTGATACATTGTGATAATCAGAGTTGCTTTAAACTCTTGATTAATCCTTTGTTTCATGATAGATATAAACATATTGATATCCGGTATCATCATATAGATATTGTGTGCAGCAGAAGATCATGTTGCTTCAGTACATTCCTACGGAAGATCAGGATGGAGACATTCTGATGAAGGTGCTCACCAGGAGCAAATTTGAATACCATAGAGGCAGGATCAGGGTGAAGGATAATCCATATCTTGTTGAGAGGGAGTGTTGAGATTCAAAAAGATGATGAGCTTAGTGAAAATGATTCGCCTTAACTAAGTGGGCCCGCAGGCTATTTTTAGGTTCAAGTCTGTTTTTAGACTATGTCTATTTTTAGACATGGTGATCATATTTCAGAAGTTGCAAGATGTTATTTGTGGATGGTTGGTAAATTTGGAAAAATAGATGAAATTCTATTTTTAGAATATTGGGCGAAGTCTATTTATAAATCGTCAATCTAAAAATAGAAGTGTCGATTATTATTAGCTCTTAATAATAATCTGACAATAAACAACAACTTATTCTCTTGGAGCACTTAATTTCAGTGCACAAATTTGTCAAATCAGTGGGCTGAAGGAATTACGTAATTCCTAGGGTTTACTGGTGGTTCATGCATGGAGCACTCAGTTACAACTAAAGTGGCAAAGTTATGACAGAGTTGGAAGACTAGTTCATGGAGTTGTTATTCAGTTTAACTCGGTTAATGGAGTTAAACCCAATTGAGCTAGTTGTATCTAGTCTAGCTGAATGATACACTAGTGAGAGTGGAGTGAATTAATTATTTAATTAATTCAACTCATTAATCAACTGAGCAATACAATAGTTAACTACAGTGCATGTCTGTTCCAGTGGAGACCCAGTGGAGAGATAGCTGAAAGGGTGAGATAGACTATCCGTTGTGACTATTAGTGATGCATTAATTGCATCTACATATACATTGGAGATGCCAATGAGAATAACGAGGTCAAGGAGAGTGGGATTGCATTGAATTGGTCTTTGTAATCAACTTGGATTGCACAGTGGAGGCAGGCTATTAGGTGGCAAGAAATCGGTTCATGGATTTGCAGATTTCTTCTAATTAGTGTGTGACGATTGATTGTACTGAGAGCTTGATGTACTAATCTTTGTATGAGATTGTTACATGATTTCCATGATACATAATATATGATAGTTGGGTTTTTCAGCTTTAGGCTTTCCCATTAAACAACTGTGTTATGTGCGATTACTTTTATTGCTTCATGTGTTTGAATTTGATTTTAATTTCCGCAAAAGTTAACAGTAGAAGGATTATGTATTTAGGAAGAAGATAAAATATTGTTAGATCAGGAGAATCTCGATATATACATGCATCTTGTATATAATTTCTACAAATGATGAGGAAGATTTTTCTTATTCTATTAATCATAGTGGTACATTGTTTTATTGAGTTTGTTCGAATTTGATGATCTCTCTTGTGAGTTTTTTCAATTAGTATTATAACTAGAATCGTCTAGTCTACATTTATCTCCAATATTATTGAAGTATCTTAACAATCCTTTTCCAAAAAATCTCTCGACCACTATGCTACATCACCTTGAGAATCATAAATCACTTTATATGTATTCAAAATATTGAAATTTTAGAGTGATTTCATCATATACCTTAAGATATATTCCAACACATCAAATTATTAATACAATAAGAGCTGATATGAGTGTCATTGTAGAGGTGGTACAAAATGTTGTGGAAGAAGAGAAAAAGGAAAAATGTAGAAGTCAAACAATCAGTTTGAAATAAGAATACATGAATCCTATCTATTGTAGTTAAATAAAGGGTAAAGGAAAGTTCCATTATAAGGATGAAAAAAAACACAAGATTGTCAAGCCATTGGGGCTTTTAAGAATCTTATCTGAAGAATGTTGTGTGATGACATCAAACATCCACCAATTTAGGTGAACATTTTAGAGCACGTTTAAGAAATTTATGGTCATGGATATATGTAAGAATAATGACACTAATCAAAATATGGTAGCATTTCTTGTGTTTAACATTGGTAATCCAACCAAAACACCATTATACCACACTTGTAACTATGTGTTGAAGTATATGTCAACCTCATTGTTATCCATAGAGATAGAGCAAGTCCAACAACTACCTGCTATAATACCAAATAAAGAATAAGAGCAATAGATATTGTTCAAAATAAAGTTATTCTTGATAGTGGAAGCTATATAGTTAAAAAAAAAATCATTATGAAAAACAAGAATATTGAACTTGAAATTTGTCAATCATCCACAACATTATCTTCTTGGTAGGACACACAAATGGAAAGAAACGGTTTGTTAAGAAATATTCCAACATGACATATACATAATAACCATTATTTAACAAATTTCAATCTAATGTCACACCACTGGAAGTATGTGACATCATCCTTGGACAACCTTACATCTAGGATTGAGATGGGAATTATGAGTCTAGAACTCACAAATTGAATGTAAAAGTTGTAGGTTGTACATACACTATCCTAGAATATTCACCAGTTTAGATTGTAGTTAAGTGGAATAGGAGCATAATTACACTTTATAAGAATTCCATTATCTTGATATTGATACCAATAAGGAAACCGCGTTCAATTGGTAATTGTCTCTTATATGAAAAAAGAGAATGAGATCCTTATCAACAACTACATCTTGATGCATATGTGAAAAATTATAATGACCTATTTTAGGATATAAAAGGAGGATTGATGTGTTTTCTAGTGCAATATAGAATCAACCTTGTTCCATGATCACCCTTTCACATTGGCGCACTATATCATATATCCATGTGGGAAATGATGAAATTATTCAACAATAGAAGAGCTCATTGTTGTTAGAATGATCGTACCAAGTTCTTCTCATGTGTGATAGACTTGGACATTGTAGCTTTGGTGCTTAAAAATAATGGTAGATGGTCACTTTTCATAGATTAAAATTTTTTGAACAAGATAACAACAAATAATTGATATTCACTACCTTGTATTAATAATTTTTTGGATCAACTTATAGGAGCTCAATAGCATACTAGGATTTATCTCAAGACCATACATCATCAAGTTGTAATACACCTTGAACATGTTTGGAAGAAACCATTCAAATTCGTAGAGGACTATTCAAATGGTTAATAATGTCATTTAGCCTCAACATTTCCCTAATGACATTTATGAGATGGATGAATGATATGCTTAGATCCTTCTTAAACCAGTTTATGGTGGTGTACATAGATGGCATCCCTGTTTTTAGCAAGTCATGGGATGATCACCTTCAATATATTCATAAAGTATTACAAATGCATCAAATACATAAGCTATAGTTAAGATTTTCTAAATGTTCATTTACCATGAAATCCTTATATTATCTTTGATTTGTCATTGATGGACAAGGAGCTTAAGTGGATCCTAAAATGGTCATGACCATAAAAAGTTGTTTTATGGCCAAGAATCTTAAAATTTTTTGTAGAATTTTTGATATGGTAAACTTATATATACATTTACAATGTTCTTTCACCTACTATGCTCACTCAACTAGATATCTAGAGGGGTTTTGAAGAAACACGTGAGTCCCTTGGCCTAAGTCGATGTAGCAACAAGAGTTTGATAAAGCAAAGTAAAATATTTCTATTTACTTGGATTACAGATTCTAGACCTATTTTGACCTATAAAGGTTGATGCATTTAATTATTTCATGTGATTTATTCTCACCCAACATAAGCATTCCATTTCCTTTCGCTCTAAGACATTCACTGCCATGGTACAGAACGACTCTATATATGATATTGAATTTCACTCCATTCTACAAGAAATATGATAGTGGTGAAAATACATCCTATAAAAGGAGACCATGACACATTCGTATCGCAAGCCCCACTAGTTTTTACTGACATAAAGAAAACTATATAATGCATACCATATAAAATTGATGAATTTATTACAACTTTTTTATTCATCAAACATAAAAATGTATAAGTAAGAAGGAAACTGTTTATTTTACCAAACGACATGTATTTGTTAAGGTTTCCTTAGACACCAAGGGTTGTAATAGAGGGGCATGGGCATGGTTGTACAACAACGACAGAAAGCTAGCAAAAATATACACCTCCCTATAACATAGATGTAATGGAACCTATAATTCATATATTATAGATATGGTTGATTTTCACTTATAACATGATCTTCTATATTACCTTCATAAACTATGTGTACTGATAGGTTAACCCAAAGGCCTATTGATTTAGGAATATCATTTTCTTAAGTTGGTTGGACACCATGGAGTGACAGAGATAATAACCACTTTCAATAGGATCTTGACCCCAAGAGTCTAGATGGAATTGAACTCGTGACCTCTCAACAATAGAGATGATTTAATGACGGGTAGTCAACCAAGTGATCGAACCCTTATGGATATATAATATTTTGTATTTATATGAGATTAAAGAAGAATTATTCTATGTGAAATTGTTTTGTATCTTTATTTATTTCTTTCTTTTCTTTAGAAAATATGAATTATTATCTCATGGTTTTGATTAATGACATCATTATTTTTTTCCCTAAAAAAGAGTACTGGGAGAGTCAAAGGAATATTCAAAACTAGTAATACTAGTAATTTCACGAGAACGTGTAAAGGCATGTCATAAGAGGATCCAATGTATTAAAAAAACACTTATGAGATTAATATTTGTTTAATATTAAAGTCCACACATTTTTGAGAGAAACCCTACAAATTTCAATTCAAGACTTGGGATCGAAAAAAGTGTGTGAACCAATTTTTGTGGAGAAAAATTATATTTCCCCATTAAAAAATAATTATTATACAGAAACATTTACAAATGAAAAGTAAAAAGGTAATTTTAGGTGTGGATCTTGATTATCTTCTTGATTCATATGTATTTTTTTGGCTACATTTGGATCCTAGTCCCTGACAGGGGGGAGGTGTGGGGAGGTTTGCCCCTCGACTATTATTGTGGGGGTTTAGGGGAAACGCCCTCGAAAGGAATTTTTTAAGAAAAAATCCTTGTAAAATATTGTAATTTTGTAATCAATCTAGAATATTCATTAGGAGATATATCTAAGGGTAGAATTTATTTTAATTTAGGGTTTTTTTCCCTAGAAGGAAACCCTTAGTTTGCATGAGGGAATCGTATTATGGTTGTGTATTTTTTTGTGTGAGAAAAAAAGAGGAGATTATGTGAGAGTGAAAAAAAATTACAATAGATATGCTACAAGCTTTATCACTTCATATTGCTAGATAAAAGGAAGGACTATTATTTCTCCATGAATGTAGCCTAGATTGGGTGAACCACATATATTTGTGTTTCTATTTTTTTGTGTTTTTTTTATGTTTCTAAAATAGTATAGTTTCATTGCTCTGTTATTCAATTCTTAGCAAATAGTTAATACAAAAAGTGATTACCCAATTTTTTTTTCTTGAGTCTTGTCCTTGGACCCTCCCTATAGTTGATCCCTCCTATGTGTGGAGAAACATATTTCAATAAAAACTAATGCATGTTTATTTTATAAAGGGATATTCCAATTCGTATGTATGAACATATCAAGGAAAATGAGATTTCTTAAAGGAAAGGCACATTCATAGTAGCTTTATTATTTTATTTTTTAATTAAATTTTCTTTCATATTTTTAGGATTATAATACATCTTGATCAAATTCAATACTAAAATGCACCTATCAAACCATTTTATTGAAAAAAATCAAACAAACACTATAGTTAGAAACAGTTACACTCATTGCATGGTGTAGTTGAACTTTATTTTTGTGTTATATTTATTTTCTATAAATGGATTCATCATCTTAAGTATGGTATGGTATAATTTTTTTTTCTATATTTTATCTCTTTTTCCACCTCAGAGTTAATATAACCAAACATAACTGTCATAACCCTCTCTTGATCCTTGTCCACTCAATACTACAAAACCTGAATCAATGAATAATGAACTTATTGCTTTCTATAATGAATAATGGATTAATTCAAGTAAAGCCAACGTTGTTTGGAAGAATTCTCGCTTTGCTTCAATTTCATTATATTTAATTAATGGAAGAGAGATCAATAATTCTTCAAAACTTCCATTGTTAATGGATTAAAACAAGTGTACAGGAAAAAAATAGGCATTTACTTAAACTTTTCGCGGCATACCACATCTTAAATCTCTAATGGTGGATTTTAGTGTAATAATTGGTAATGATTCTTCCATCTTGGCTTATAGATGCATATTTGTAAGGTACTCACAATTGGATATATTGAATTCATTAGTCTGAATGAGGCAGTTCAAAGCCCATATATATGAATAGATTATGCAATCATTCCATCAATAAAGAGCTATAGGGTATTTGATTAACTACAAAACTAAGAATACAAGTTGAAAATTTGATTTACTATGGCTATAGCGCCCCTTTGTAAATATAGATCCCCTTTGTAAATATTTTTCTACTCCATAATATGAAGTACTATTAATATTAATCAGAGTTTTACCTTCTAAGACATCATGATAATTTAAAGGAAATAATTCAAAAAACACTTCACTTGATAGAAAGATAAATTATTGGAGTTTGAATATGTTCACTAGATTGAATTTTCTTACGTGGAAAAAAACTATGGAGAGTTTAGTGATTAGAGCTATCAATGCAGTGAACACTACCATTTAGGAAATCAACTTAATTATAAATTTTTAAAAGAAAATAAATAAGCAATATGATATGAAATTGAAAATGTGAAAATGATGCACCATTGGATAGAGGATTCACTTATGAAACCAATGAAAATAACTTTACCACATAATATTGAAGAGATGAAGGGGTTTCACCCCCTAGAAGCTACAGAAACAAAATATCTGCACCAAGGGGGTTGGATTTAAATATTTTAAATCCTCAATTAAGCAACTTAGTTCAATCAAGGGTTATTATAAAGCTTAATCAAATACATAAAAATGATTTTCAAAATACCTCAATTAAGGGTTAATTAAACCCTCTATCAACATATTTTTGGATTAAGAAAAGTAGATTAAAAGAATTAATAATTCGATCAAGATTCTTCTACCTCATTGTTGCAAATAGAAATAAAGGACTCAAGGCCCAAATTTTTCTATTTTATAAAAAATGTATCTCAATTGAGCTAGAGGGATTGTTCAAGCTAATTTTTTAAAAATATTGTTATTGAGGCTTTGTTTAACCTATACAAGTTCCCCAATCAAAGGGTTTTTTTTTTTCCATTAAGAACCATTTATCCAAAGCTTATTTAAGTGCTTGGTAAAGCTATTAGTAACTCAAAGGAGAAAGTTAAATTAGCTCAATTGAGGATCATAAAATTTACTATTTCACCCTATTGCTTGCCAAAAGGTGCTACCAAACTTCATAGATTCACTTGAGATTCCGATGTATATGATTTCTCAACAAAAATGAAAAAAATTTCAACACAAACCCTTGATTTAAGGAGGTGTTGTTCTTTGTCACCATACGTAGACTTAAAAATGAAGTCTGTAGACATTCTGAGCCCTACATCCAAAAATTTATTTTGAATTTATCTTTGTTGCATAGGCTCTCTATGCCTTACTATTAATTTTAGATTCTACTTTTGGATTTTTCTAATTTTCATTTCAAGACTCCTATAATGAGAGTCTTTTTTATTAGGATTTTTGAGAAAATATGGCGTGTAATAATAGAAAACTTCCAGAAGGTAGCTGTTGAAAATGGCACTAAGAAAGGATTTTAATTTAATTTTCCCTTTAATTAAATTAGAAGAAAATTGAAATTCCACATCACATGACATCTTATACGAGTTAAATAAGTTAGGATGATTTAGTTGGTTCAGTTAATTTGATTTGAGGGTAAAACTAGAGGCATGTATAGTGTCTCCTACTTTTTAGGAACCCTAGTTGAGTTTATTTTGAGTTGTAATTAATTAACTCAATTTATCTGAGTTAAAGTCATTTTAACTAGTTCTAACTGATGGACGAACTAGAGAGAGGTCAAAGTGTGAAAACTATATTTAATTCATATGCAATGATCAATCAAATAATGGATAATTCACTCATAAATAACTCATGCATGTTAGTTTTGAGAAAGACCCAGTTGATATTGGAGTTAAAGGGAAGTGTACTATCAGTTGTATAATCATCCAATTGTATAGGTGGTGAATGTAGTTAGAGGAAGAGCCTTAATGTATTGCTGATCCAGGTGGATATTGGTGGCCACTCACATATTCCACTTGGGCACCCACCATTGTTTCTTTCAATTTTTCAGTTTCCTTAATTATAGCAGCATTTACTATTTTTAGCAATTTTTCGGGTCTTGAATTTTTGGAGCCGTTTTGAGGCCCTAAACAACGTTTTTTGGGCATGAAAGGCCAGGAGAATATGATTCAGAGACTCAATATTCATTGTTAGCATTTTTAGTCCTCGGATAAATCTTTTTAACAATGTATCACGTGTGTCAAACGAAGATAGTATGCCAAAGTTACGACCTCGGGAAATTGATGTACCAATTTATCCCAACAGGGCCCATAATCCAATGTTTCATCTCCTAGGGTTAGGTTTTTGGATGTTTAGGGTTTTCCATTATTTCCAAATAATAAATAGGCCTTCGAGCCACATTGTAACATAGTTCAAAGGCCTGTAGCTACCACATATCTTCTCAAAGATAAGCTACTAGCGCCCTACCTATTTTATTTTCATTCTGTCTGTAAGCATATTTTAGTCATTTGATAATAATGAAATGAAGTTATATTTCCACTGCATATTTGTATTTATGTTATATTTTTATTCTGGTCTGTTCCTGCATAAATTCGGATCAGTGGTATTAGAGCGGTCTGCTCTTTCTATGTTTTTCTTTGCATGTACCCAACATGGTCAAGGTATAAGGAGTTAGGGCTCAATATGGTTGAACCCTTGCAAGATCAGCCTCGCAAACCCCGACGACCTCCCATGGCGGAAGAAAAAAAAGATGAGGGAGCAGGATCCTATCAAAATATTGCTTGAGGAGGCCCTCAAGAAACAAAGGAACGCGATGATGGATAACTTTGCCCACATCCTTCAATAGCTGCCCACCTATGATGCATCTGCATCCAACAGCCACTCTGGAGGCGCCACTCCCTTCAAGGTACATGTAAACTTTGATCTCTTGTATTTGAAGGTAAGATAGATGTCGACGCCGTATTAGATGGTTGAATTTTCTGGAAGGTTATTTCTTGGTCCATGAATTCTCCGACTGAGAAAATATTACTTTCTCACTCCTCAAAGCCACCCCTCATGTCAAAGACTGGTTGGAAACCTATTGTGAAAAAAAGGATGGAGGGAACCCTCTATGTTCTCAACCACATCCACTTGGAATTTCTTCTGAGATGGCATCAAGAAAAAATATTACCCCATGGGGATCTATGAGGACAAGTACATCCAATGGACCATGTTACGGTAGAAAAGGGATCAAGATGTGCAAGAGCTGACAAATTTTTCCATACCCTGCCAACAAAGTTGGGTATTAAAGATTCAAACGGAAATTTGGTGCTCAAGTACCACATTTGTTTACAGAGATACATTCATGAGGAAATGGAGTTCCTCGACATTACCTTGCTTGGCGTGGAATATAGATATGTCGCTAAGATCGAGCATAAATTTAAGCAGAAGAAGCGAGGCTTTGGATCCGCAAATTCGAAGCTAGGGAAAGGCGCCCCTGAACCGGAGAACAAAGGGAAAAGCTGAAGTAGGGAAACTCAAAATGACACCAGAAACCCAAAGAAGGAGATGAGGAAGTGGGGTGAATTTCATAACATCCCCACTCATAATACAAGCGAGTGTTATACCAAACAGTCGTTGGTGGCCAAAACTGAAGGCATCTGATTCAGATGCATGTTCTAATTTTGAGTCAGAACCAAACAAGGGGAATGAAAAATGGAAGCAAATCATTAATTCGGAATGCAGTGCCACCGTTGCCACCACCAACATCTAGAAGGAGGAACCCGAAGATCCAGAGGAGGGGGAGTGCTTCTTCCATTCCCAAATGTGGGTGAAGGGTTCTCCACTACAATTACTTGTCGATAGAGGAAGCCAAAAGAACCTCATATTAGTAAAGGTCATGGAGCAGCTCAACGTACTGACCACATCACACCTGCAACTATATACCATTGGATGGCTTCACTATGGAAGAGATCTCTACTTCTGCTAGTAGTGCTACCTTCCGTAGAACATCAAGCCATTCTTGGATGAGGTATTGTGTGATGTTGCTCCTCTTGACGTGTCTGATGTATTATTAGGCCAACCATACTTGTGGAAGCGACAAGTTGTGTATGAGTCTAGGCCTCATGTTTTTTTTATTACTTTGGGAAATAATTTGTACACAATACCAGAGGTAGTACCACCTCTTGCCATCTCTTTAATTACTGCAAAGAAACCCAGTAAGCTTATTTCCCAAACCAGAAAATTCATTTTCATTACAATTCACCCACAAGGAAAGAATAATATTGTGCCCATAACCTCCAAACAGGGCTCCCTTACACAAAAGCAATAGATTAACAAAGTCATGGAGGAATACATGGATATTTTCTCCTCACCCACAGAGGTTCCTCTACACTGTCAGGTCAAGCACTCCATTGATTTGACCCAAGGTGCGCTGTTGCCTGATGTTTCCATACCTCATGCAACCACACAAATATAATCCACACATGTACTTTATAAGGTTGATAAAGCAACCTGTTTTATTGAACACATACAGTAGGTCCACAACATCTTGGAGAAATCTAATTCCAAGTACAAGAAGCGACATGATCAACATCGGGTGCCACAAAAGTTCCAAGTGGAAAACCAAGTTTCGTTGCATTTGCAGAAATAACGCCTAACCGGAGCTCATCAGAAGCTCTGACCACTCCGATATGGGCCTTACATCATTATCAAGGTTGTGGGAGACAATTCATTTAAGCTCAGCATTCTCCCATTCCTTGGTCGATAACTAGTGTTCAATGTGGATCACCTTTGGCCATACTTTCCACCATTACTGGACACATTAGACATTGCAACTCTCATGGAGGAACTCAACACAATGGGGACCATTGCTTCCTAAGGGGGGAGGAATGATCCAGGTGGATATCGGTGGCCACTCCCCTATTCCACTTGGACCCCCACCATTTTTTATTTCAGTTTTTCAGTTTCCATTTTTTTTTCTGAACAAGACTAAATATATTAAGAGAAAATATATAGTACAATCAAAGCTTGCATGCAAGCGATGCTGAGAAGCATGGGAGCCAAAGGTGAAAGGCTAACAACCGCACTCCTGAATAACAGCCAAGGAATGAGAAAAAAGATAACAAGGATAACAGAGAAACAAGAGCTGGACAAAGATAACTACCCAATGTAGGTGGATACTGCCAAACAACATTTTTTCCCCTTTTTCTTGCTTACTATGACCCAGTAATTGGAGTTTGGCTGGGCTGTGACTAGTTGTAGACTATTCTGCATTGAGGGCGGAATATTCTTATTAGAGTCGGAGGAAAAAGATACATGAGCGCGTTTGTGAGAGATCGGAGGGGCAGAGGAGTCCGCAGGATTGGTTGAGGGGGCATCCATCGGAATCCCAGCATTTTCCCCATGTGCTTAAATTTCCTCCTCATCCGAGCTGGAGGAATCTATGTCATCAACAGGGATTACAGCTCTTGGATTTGGGCTTGCGATTGAGATTCTTATTTTTGTCTTGGAGCTAAATGCAAGAATTTTGGAGATGCCCCGTTTGATGACAATGGCGACATCGGAAGGCCGTATTCTCATAGTCCAAGGTTTGTGTCCAATGGAAGTCCCCAATTTTGAGATTGATCTGATCCGGAAATCCTTTGCTAATGTCTATTTCTACGCACAATCTGTCGTAGGTGTAGAGTCCTTTCTCCCTTCTAGAGGTATCTGTGGCGAGATAGCGGCCTAAGGTGTCTCCAATAGCTAAGAAAATAGAGAAATGCTATAGATGCACTGGAAGGTTTGGGAGCCTGACCCAAATGGAAATTTTGGTGATGACAACAGTAGAAGGGTCGAAGTCTGGAAACCATGGGGTAAGGAAAATCCCAGCCGTGCCCCAGAACCAAGGGCCTCCTGTTAAGGCTTTCTGGTAATCTTCGTTTAAGGCAAAAGCCACAATGAAGAAGCCTTTCGAGCATAAGTAGATCTTTCATTTATTAGTCTAGTTGGAGTGGATCCATTGGTATAAATCTGCTGTATGAGGCCATAAGCCATTAAATCTGTAGATGATTGCAGATTCAACAAATGTCTGGTAATGATCTGCAAGCACAGGATGAGAGAATTCGATAGAGGGAATTTCCTCCAATTTATCCACTAAAAAATGCTTGGGAGCCATAGTTGGTTGAGCAACTTTCGAAGAGGACTGTGGATAGACTGCCTCTTTATGGACTGCATCTTTGTAAGAGAAAGGAGGAGCAGAGGAGGTCTGCCCTAAGGACCCTCCTCTTAGACGAAGGGTAAGTACAATAGATGCATCTCTTTGAATACAGTAAAAGGAGAGGGGAAAAGGGTCTTCTAGTTGTTTACCTTTATATAGCAATCTCTGATAAGAAGAAGGAATCCCCAGCCAATGTTCAAGTTTGCGCGAAAGATCCTGTACTAGATCTGTTGTGCGCACCCATTGCAGCAACGTTTTGCCAGAGATGAGAATGATTTGGATCAGATCTGCTTCTTGCATGCGGTATAGGTGGATTCTAAGGGCACGCTTGCTTGGATCTCGTATTCCTTATAGACAGGGTTTTCCGAAGCATCCCTTGTCCAGCTATCGATCGCCCCATTTCTATGGAGAAATGTAGTTTCTTGGGTAGTCTCTGATGCGGCCGATTCACCAGTGAGAAAACCTAATTCCTTGCCTTCAAAAGTGTCGGCGGAAACCTAGAGAGGTGGAGTATAACCCCAGATCTGAGCCTCAACTGTAACCCTTTGGACTATGGTAAGAACGGTGGTTACAGAGCCGCCTGAAGCCTTTACAAAAAAAGACTCTGCACCGACAACGTCCATGTCTGAGTAGTTATGATTAACCCTTGGTCCTATGACCTGGGCCAAATATGCTACCGAAAGGCTAATTCAATGTTGCTCACCGTTCATTTTCTGAGAAGAAAGAACCCAATGGTCTGCGGCGTGGAAACCCGCAGATCCTGCTCGCTCTGCCGTGGAGTCGGCAGCTACAAAGCCCAACAGGGGAAAGGAATCGATGGCGACAGCAGAAGACATTGCGATAAGGTTTTTGCATAGCTCTAGTTTTTCAGTTTCCTTAATTATAGCACCATTTACTAATTTTAGCAATGTTTCAGGTCCTGAAATTCCGGAGCCGGTTCAAGCCCCTAAACGAAGTTTTTTGGGCATGAAAGGTCCAAATAATATTAGTAGAAGACTCAATATTCGTGGTCAGTATTCTTAGTCCTCAGATATATCTTCTAATGATGTATCATGTGTGTCAAACAAAGATAGTATGCCAAAGTTACGACCCGAGGAAATTGATGTACCAATTTACCCCGAAGGGGCGAATAGTCTCATGTTTCATCTCCTAGGGTTATGTTTTTGGGTGTTTAGGGTTTTCCATTGTTTCTCAATAATAAATAAGCCTTTGAGCCTCATTTTAATGTATTTTAGAGGACTGTAGCTGCCCCATATTTTCTCATAGATAAGCTACCAACGCCCTAGCTAGTTTATTTTCATTATATCTGTAAGCATATTTTAGTCATTTGATAATAGTGAAATGAAGTTATATTTCAATTGCATCTTTATATTTATGGTTAAAATATTATTCGGTTGCATTCCTGCATAAATACGAATCAATTTCACAATCATTATTGGGGAATTTCCTTGTTAATAAGGCCTAATTACCCAAGGAAAATGCACAAGGAAATAGGGATTACTCAAAGAAATTGGTTAGGTATTGAACCAAGCTTGCTTAGGAATGATTGAGACATATATAAATAGTGCATAGGTTTCTCATCTTGGAGAAAATCATTGTAATATTCTCATATTCTTTGTCTTATGCAGTATATAGATAGCAGACTTTTTGGCTTAGGATTTCCACAGGAAAATATTGGTGTTGTGCGATTGAAATTATTTCTCTTCCTTGTTCATGTGATTGTAATTAGTTTCCACAATTTTTAGAATATATATAAGTATTTTGGTTTAGCATATTACAGCTTAGTTGAATCTACATGGATTTTATACATGGTATAAAAGTAGGAATCACTCTAGAAGAGAATAATATGAGTTTTTTATGTGTAGATGAATCAAATTTTCAGATCTACACTTCAGGGCTGGTAGAAGGATCAAGATGTCTTTCTCTCGATTGAGACTTAAATATTTCATGTTGAGGAAATTATATGTGTTATAATTCCAACATTAAATTATCAATCCGGGATCATAAGATTTAGAGGCACAAGAGCAAGTAATGTGGGATTAGAGAATCTAACCTAAACTAACATCATGAAGTCTAAAATTGATTCCTATTCAAATTCCTAAATTCAATCCATAATACAAATCACTAAACAATTTTAATCTCAATCTAAGTAAAGTAAATCAAACAAAACTTAATTTCAATTCAAGTAAAACTTAACTACAATCCAAACAATACAATTCAGAAATCTGAAATCAAACAAGACTAATTACCATTAAGTATCAAGCTTATGTAATTTCAATCTTAAACAAAACTAATTCTAATCCATGCAATTCTAAAATAAGGAAAATAGACAATCTAACAAAACAAAATCTAATCACTAAGTCTAAACCCCAGGATGCAAGCCAACAAGAATTAAAACTAGTATTTTATCTTCCTAACATTCAATTCTTAAACACTCAAAGGAAACTAAAAACTTCAAATTAATGTTATAACACATTTAAAAATCAAAGTTTATTCTAGTTTAAAACTACAACAAATAAACTTATAAAGTCTATTCCATGAAAAGAATTAACCTACAACTCTCAATTCAACCATACTTCAACTCTAACTAAGCTACAACCATTAACATCACGCCATATTATCGTTGGGCGTTCATATAAAACATGATATTAAAAAGCATGTATAAGTACAAAATAAATCTGTATAATTACAGAATGCAAGATCATACAATTTAAATAGAATTAGCTTCAGAATTTGCATTCAAACATCCTTCATGCTTCATTAACAAAATTATTACAGTTCAATTCTGGCATCACTCCAAAAACCCAAATCATTATCAATTAGGGTCTATCATACTATAAATTAGTTTCTACATGCCCTAAACAAGTCATCCCAATAATTGTTTTTCCTTCATGAAAGTTTCATTGCTTAGATACCAGTTGAAGTGTTCCGTTGAGCCATCAACACACCCCTAGACTGCAGTAAGTGCTTTGTAAAGCATATACTCCCATGCAAAGCTGTGTTGCAGAGCATATAAAACCCACTTTAGAATGTGTTGGTCGACTGGAAACGAATTTTTCATTGGATTCTAGGAATCTTCCCATCCTCTAGTAGCATCTAGAAGTTGTTCCAGCTATCACATCATCTGATTACTTCGAATATGGACACCATGGAGCCATTGAACCTCTTATCCTCTATTCCCATGAACAAGGAAACCTCTTCATCTATTTTTTGAAAAGCCATTCAATGATTCATTAATGTCAAACTACCTTCATCTACTTATAAATTGAGCACTGATCATAGTGCACAAGAGAGGAAGAATTTGAATTAGTAGAGTTATGCTGGTGAGATCACAGCTCTTGGAGGTGTCGTTTGCATGTAATGTTATGTTGCTAGAATGATGTTGTTGGTGTGATGAGGATAGGACTGAAGCTGTAGCGATTTGACATCATATCGATCCAACTAGTTGTAACTTCTCCTTCTACTTCATAATAAAGAGATTTTTTCCTTTCCTAATACATGTGTCCATGATGTTATATGTGTATTTTCAAATGCAATCGATTTGTTTAACATGAATAGATCATATGCCTTTATGTCATTTTCTGTCTTTTGCTAGCCATTGCAGGTGCTAATCAAGTGAGTTCAATTCCATTAAGAGCAAAGGAAGTGACAAAAGGGAGACAAGGAGTAGTGAAAAATTACAAGTAAGTATTCTTCTCTCATATATTCATTTTAAGGAAAAGGTAAAATATATTTCTGTTGTTGTTTTAAGTGTGACCACCACACTTAGGGAAAACATTTCTATTCGTAGGTTTGATTTTCGTAAAACAAATTAGTGACCATACTAGGCAACGACAAATCATCCCTAGTTGTTTTATCCTTGTTTATCAGCCTCTAGTAGACTTTACTTGCTTTATTTCAGTCATTTGAATATGTTTTAGTAAAAGTAGCGTGTTTGATTGCATTTTTTGAGTTTCCTCTGGCACCAACGCACTGTTGGTCTTGACCTAGTGCTCTGCATAGTACTGGTGGCTTAGCGACAGTGCTTTGTAACACACTGTCTCCCACTCAGGGGTGTGTTTCTCCTGTGACCAACCAAAAACTATCATATTGTCTTTTGTAATCATTTCAGTATCTTGTTTGTTGAGTTTTCAAGTGTCTGATTGCCTCTAGAGACCAGATTGCCTGAGACTGTTCTTGCCTCACTTTGGATGTTTGTTTGATCAATGTTTCTTTTTATTTTCTCTATCATTGTCAATAAGTCCAAAATTTAAAATTTACATTTTAGCATTTCTTTATTTTCGGAAAGAGGAATTGTTTTTTCAGTCTTTGTTTCTCTTGAAATTATTGAGTGATGGTTTGTGCATAACAATTTCTTTTTTTTTCATCTAAACTTAAAAGAAATTGAAAAGAAAAACATGCATTTGCGTATAGGGATTGTGAGTGATGCATAGGAATAGTTAGGGAAATTTTATTTAGATGTTCTCATCGTTCATTGCTTACAATCTGATTGCTCTATCCCTTGTAGCTATTTTTTCATTGTCGAAAATTTAATCGAAATGAATGCTTATCATCTTTATTGCATTCTAGGAATGTGAAATATATCTCATGGTGAACCTGAAAGACAAATTTACAAGCAAGATCAACTTAAAATTTATCTGAATTAATCTAAGGGAGCATTGTCACTTAACTTCAACATTTATCGGTCTAGGATAGAGACGTGTTCCGACATCGTTAAACATAGCATCTCTCGTTAGTTGTCTGCAACACATTCCGAGTGTGATACCTCATTCCACGTACGTAAGTATATCGGAGCTTTTCCACGTACCTTTGAGTATATCAGGCAATGTTCTAGTACGAAAAGTATAGGGGGATTCGCTCACTATGCAGTTTCACATTAGACAGTGCTAATACGGATTGGGCCTCCACGTACCAACGAGTATATTTGGGAGGAAAACATTAGGTTGCTTACCATCCATAGGTAACCGAGTCGACCACCTTGTACACTGTGATACACCGAACACAACATTCGGGGATATTTTCTAAACGTACATAAGTCCTTGGTTTATTGGGGCGGTATATTACAGTTCACAGTTGCTTGGTAAACCTTTTTCGTATAATTACCCTCTTTTTGTTTATTTATTTTTGTATTAAAATCAATCAGCAATCATGGAATAAGATCAACCTTTTCCCCATCATTCATGTAAGATAACGAATAAACCACCTTCACCGCCAGAAGCTACACCTAGTAGATTAAGTCAAGCTCGTCCTACCGAGTCTGGTACCTCTAGAACCTGTGGTGCTACATCTTCATATAATTTACCAAATTCATATGATCCTTTGAGTACTGAGTCTCTAGTCGTTATGACCGATCCCAATTTAACTGCTACTGTCGATACGGAACCCTCACAGTCACCTGAGGAGACTGAAATTCAATCCAGTGAAATGGTAAATCCAAAACCCGAATTTTTTCAATTGGAAGTTCATCCAGAACCTATTGTTATTTTACCATAAAATCTTGATCCCAAATTTGAACAACAAGAAGTTGTTCCTATGCAACCCTCTCATCCTCAGTCATCTGTAACCATTGAGTCTTCCTCTTTACAGCAGATTTTATCGCCTAAAATTTATCTTGGGCCTGACAGTGAAGTACTTCCACCTGGATTGATTTCTATAGAGGAATAACTTCAGGAAGAGACAACCCCTTCAACTCCCACTCATTTTGGGTCAGGGCTTCATTTTTATCCATCTTTTCCTCGTTTGACCTACTTTTCTCCTGTTAATCCTATTCACTCTCAAGTTTCCATAGATTCATTAGAGTATTTTTTGGGTTATTTAACCATGGCTCAGACAACATCACAGACTGTACCATCTGTTATAGATGCAACAACATCTACTATTGCTTCTTCGATGTTTTCTATGACACCCGAGTATCATCTTTATGGTTGTCTGTCCATCCCACTAGGTTACCAAGATTTAAATGGAACCTACTTTGGTGTCTCCTCAAGTCCATGGACTTCACCCATGTCATCATCTGGAATTTTATCTGGTTCCTCTCTTATGAGTACTGAACGACCTGATCCTTTATTGACATCATCAGCTCAATATCAGATTGGTCCATCCAATTACTGTCCATCTTACCTAGTATCTGCTGGACTCCCATCATATGAAATTCAGTATGTGCAATATTCTTATACTCCATGTGCTGAGGGGCAACATATGTTTGGGCCATATGGCAGTACTCCTTCGTTTTTAGGAAAATATTATGCTGGAATGAATGTTTTCGAATGGCAGCATACCTTTCCTGTCCAACCGCAAATGGTTGTGTATCAATATCAACAAGTTCAACCTGTTGCATCCATACCTACTACTCATGTTATTACTTCTGTGGCTATTTCTTAGTCTGCTCAGGTGGGTCTTTCAACCCTTAACCCTCAAGTTTTGGGCCTACAGACTCCGTCTTCCCAAGCTGCTATTCAACAACCATCTGTATCAGGAATTTCACAACCACGTACTAGTTTACCCTTGTCACAGGCTTCTACTGTTCCCATCTATTCACAACCTGGTCCAAATTATCCTGGCGGGCAAAAGTTTTATCAAATCCCATGGCAGCCACAATAACCATTCCAACAGTATCAAGCTTATCCAGGTCCTGGTCAACAATCCTATCAAGGGTTTGGTAAAAAAATTACCCCTATCTGGGTTACCAGCAGCAGAATCCTTATGTTGGCGCACAACAACCTATTGCCCAGGAAATTCCATCTTATCCTGGTTACGCTCAACCTGACCTAAATCGACAGTTGTCATTTGTTGCAACATTAGAGTTACCTTATTTAAACCAGCTCACTAATGATCCCATTCATTATTTACGTTATTGGTCGGTGATTCCTCATAAATTACCCTCTGATATTCTAAATTTCAATGGAAATTCTGGAGAAGACCCGTCTACGCATGTTATGACTTATCATTTATGGTGTTCATCAAACTCCTTGAATGACGATTCTGTTAGACTGGGTCTTTTCCAGCGAACACTTACTGGTCTGGTTGCGAAGTGGTACATTGAATTACCACGAGATTCTTTCGATAACTTTACAGCTTTAGCCACTACTTTTTTAACCCACTTCTAGTTACCCATCAGATATGAAACTCGAATGGAACTTTTGACCAGATATAAATAGACAACTGCTACTCATATATCAGATCATATACATTAGTGGTGTCGTTGTCGTCGAATGGTTAAAATATTTGTTCTTGATCAGCTTTTAATTGAGTGGTTTATAAAGTCCTTGTTGCCATCTATCACTGAGGATGTGGCCAAAGGCGGTGTTGTCACTGAAGAGCAAGTAATTTCTCATACCCAATATCTGGATTTGATTTATACTCAGTCTGTCACGCTCTATGAAAAAATTTTGAATGCACTGCAACCAAATTTTACCGTTCCTCCTCCATATGGTAAGGAAATTCCTACCGACGATGGTGTGATTAGTTCTTCTAGCACTCTGCTGACAAGTCAACCATCTAGTTCTACACTTGTTGTTTCAAATCAAACCCCTATTTCATTTGATCCTGCGTCTGCTTCTAAAATACATGTTGTGTCATATGAAAAAGGAAAAAGTGACAAGAAAATCGGAAGTAAGAAGAAGAGGAAAGATAAGAAGAAATCAAATTCACCCCCGCAGGAAAACTCATTCGATTCATCTGGTTCTTCTCGAAAACATTGTAACTTACCCTTGCTTGGTATGTAATGAGCAGAATTTTATGCAAGGTTGTCCTCATTGCTCAGAATTCTCGAAGCTTCTTAATAATTTTGTCGCATCTGTAGTGTTGAAAAATCCTTTTCCAAACCTGGAAACACGTATGGTCGCTACGGATCCCACTTCTAGTTCACAGGTTCTTATGCTATCCACCACTAAGCCCAAAATTGATTTTTTGGTGTCTGCTGGAAGTAAATATTACAGTAATCCTCTATCATCGTCAAATGGTCAGGCTACAGATCAACCAACTACTTCGACTTTGGCTTCATCTCATTCGGCTCCACCGCTTATTATTCCTGAGTTAATAATAAATCTGCCAAAGGGATTCATTCATAAATCGACTTTCAACCCTTGAGCTCGTGAGCTCAAAATTATAACATAGTCGAAGATTTGGCTCAGTCACATTCTTCTATTTAAATGCTTTAGGTTCTTTATAATTATCCCTTCGAAAAGTAGGCTTTGGTGTCAGCGATTGGTGGAATCGATCTGACGGATTCTAATCTTGTAGTCTTTAATCATGCAGTCTATGTGCCAAAATTACAAGCAAAATTAGCATTTTTTATTCAAGTACATGTCCTAAATTGCCTCATTCATCGAACTATCATTGATGAAGTTGAATCTACTTGTATCATGTCTATGAGTTGCTGGAAGTCACTCAGCTCGCCGACTTTATCACAATCACCTACGACATTGAAAGATTTTAACAGTCGTACATATAAGCCTTCTGGAATTCTTAGTAACCTGCAGGTCGAACTATGGGGGAAATCAATTACTATTGAGGTTGAGGTCGTTCACGGACCCCTTGACTACAATATATTACTTGGAAGACCGTGGGTTTACGCTATGGCTATAGTAGTATCGACTTACTTTCGTATCGCCATGTTACCCCATAAGGGAAGAATCACATTCATTTATCAACTCTCCTTATTCGTCTCTGGTTCCCAGGAAACTGGAAGTGTTCCATTTGTTCACGAACCCCCGCCATCTCTTCAAAACATTGGTGTAGGACTCTTTAAGGATTCTTCGCTAATGGGCACATTTTCGTTACCGTCACCTGCAACATCGGCGGAAATCGAAAATATAGAGACCTTCAATAAGATATCTTCCGCTCCATATGACTTAAGGAAGATTCCCAATGATTCTAAAATAGATAGGCTGGATGAAATCATGTCACTAAGTCCAATTTAGCTAGCATAATCATCAATCTTTTTTGCTTATGCGGCCAATCCCGATCCTTTTTCACTGACTATTTGGGTCGATCATTCTTTGGATTATGGTACTTCTTCTGAATCTATTTCACATGTATTCTCAACCAATGAGAGAATTATGGAATCCATGATGCCAAAAGAAGAACCATGGGCATATTCACATCAACAATCCCATCTTCCAAATTATAATGAAGATAGTCCAACTGAACAATATAACCCTACATTCATTGATTTCTTGACGAATTTCATTCCTATCCATGCCATCGATTCTGAGCGAAACCCATCAAATATCGAAGAAATGATTTTGATCGATATTTCGACCAAACCTAGCATTGTAGAAAAACATAATATTGCTGCGTCTTATTCTCCATCTAAACTTGACACTTACCACTCTCTTTTCTGTGAATTCTGAGATGTATTCACTTGGTCATATGAGGAAATGTCAGGCATCGATTCAAGAATTATTGAGCACGATATTAAAATGTACCCTGATGTAAAGCTAGTACGACATCGTCTCCATCCTGTTCATCCTAAGAAAGTTGTTTCCATTAAAGCAAAGATTGAAATTTTTTTGCGTGCTTGTTTCATTTACCTTGTTCCGCTTACTGATTGGGTTTCTAACATTATTCCTGTCATTAAGAAATAGGGAAAAATTAGAGTGTGCATTGATTATCAAGATGTTAATCATGCTTGTCCGAAGGACAACTACCCACTCCCTTTATCGACCAAATTATTGATGAATGTGCCGGATGTGAAATATTATCTTTCATGGATGGATTTTACGATTACAATTAGATCAATATTTGCCCACAGGACTGTTGCCTTGAGGGATCCTAACCCAGATTAAGAGTTAAGCTTAACCAAAAAAAACCCTCTTACTACTGGCCCTTTCGGCAGTGACCTACTTGCACAGGTCAAAGTATCACCCGAAGTAGTATCAAGGGGTGTTGGAACCAGGTTTCCACACCCTAAAAGAGAATTAAATTATGTGGGTGTCTTCAGATCTATAATAATAGCAAACTGGCCTTCGCAACAGAAATCCTAACCAGAAGCATATCTAGGCCAATTCACACAGGCTTTCCTGTGCGTGCACAGAAAATGGCTTCACAATCCCTTAATAGTCTTAATAAAGTGCTAGTAAGGTATTTACAATAGTAGATCTATGCATCTATCATTCATATTAAGCATTGACATGGTTACGCAACCGATCCAATCACAGAGAACATAAATCATAAGAAAATAGGTTACAGAAACATATCATAAATGCATTTCATACTCGGAGCTTATCAAAACACTTCCTTATTCATTAAAAGTCGTAGAACCATTTACACTTCTTCAAATCCACCCACGCACATAGCCAGTGGGGTCCACACACAGTCGAACTAAGGTCTCCATGCACACAGATAGTAGGAGCCTTTCATACACTTACAGATTCCCTTCACAACTCAAAACATGTCAAAAATTACTACAAACTTCTTCTATCTGACTCAATATAGACTTCTACTTATATCTTAGCCTACGCTCATCTAAGGTCCGCAAAATGTGGTTTGTGACTCCTAATTTTACCCTTTAGCCCATTACAACTCATGAAGGGGATTTGACCTGCCCCAAAGCCCCTTGACCTGTGCATTGCTTAGCACGCATGAGTCAAAACTACAAAATTACTTATTCATTACCCAAAAATGTAGTACTAAGGGACCCTGCTCCAACAGTCCCCCAACACAATATCGTGACTCGTCCCGAGTCACAGAGGTACTGGGTTCTTCACCTTTGTCTTTAATTCTTCGATGGAAGCATCTAGGGTGCAAGGATGCTTGTGCTCTAATCAAATGCACTCTGCACTGTATCCACCAATTTGTGAGAATTCAGCCCTTCTGTGGCAATATTGATGCTCTGATATGTCTGGTTCAGCTTCTTCATAGCATCATCCAGGTCTTGTGACAATGTGCTTCTTTCTTCAGAGGTCCTCAACTTCATCAAGCAAGATCTGACTTGTCAGCAACCGGGCCATACACTGAGCAGGTAAAAGTGTATGCAATGCCTCCTGTAGGTCATCAAACGCCTACTCCTTGGCGCTCAATTCTTGCAAACTCTTGCGGACAAGGGGATCCGTCTACACGGATTTCCACAGGCCCATAGCTATCTCTAGTAGCGAGGCTCCCTTGTCCACTGTGGCGGAAATACTTGTTGAATATTCTTTTACTAAGGCCGCCCATTGCACTCACACCTCTAGCGGAGTTTTGGGTTGAAGCTTGGCCTGAAATTTCACAATCTGTTGCTCAAAATCCACCTTAACTACCTGCACTTCTGATTTGGAGGCCTTCAACACTACTACAAGACTTTCAACTTTATCCTGCGGTGCGGCTGAAGCAGGAATGGCTATCTCTGGTAGGTCACCACAAATTCTATCGATTAGAATCTCCAATTACGCACGCTGTGCTATTGTTTTCTGCTCCACCGTCTGAGCCTAGAGAGAATCTTCTGTTTTTGTCGTGATCTTCTATTCAGCTTCACTAAGTTGCTGGTGCACCATGCCTCTCTTCATTGCAACTCATCCATGATGATTGTCTAAATGGCATGCAACTTTCCACTGGGAAACATTGACAAATCTATTCTAACTTCTGGGCAAGTTTGTACCTACGCGCGCAATTCAGGTTGATCCATTGTGACTGTTGCTCCAGGGAAGGGGAAAATCCTGCTATCTGTTGTTTTGATTATCAGACTCATGCTCACGCTTGCTTGAATCAACCTTGCTTGATTCACACATGCTTGGATGTTGTCTATTTTCAGCTACAACACCTGCAATCTCGACTGCAATGACTCTACAATAGCCTTGTACTACTCTTCCATCACAGTCCACCTATCTTCAGAGGAAAATTCTATCACATATGTGATCTTATCGAAGTCATTTTCAGTTATCGTAGCATATTTTTTCCCTCGAACCTTCAAACCTTTCCTCTTCTTGCACGGGCCCTTGGGGGTTTCTACGCCGCGCTTCATTCCTCTGGGAGACTCAGTGCCAGTACCATCGAGGCCGTTTGTTCCACCAAGATCCAACTCAGCTTCTTCTTCAGGCTCTTTCTCATTTTCTTTCTCGACCTCCTTTTCCGCATCGTTCTCTACATATTTTCTAGTGCACTTCTCAACATCTTTTTCCTTGCCAACAGTTGTTCTCTCCTTGCTCGACGTTGAGGCTGTGACGGGCTGGGTGGTGCCAAGCCCAACCATCCATTTTGTTGGCTAGGTCATTTTTCTCACTCATTAAGTTTTAAAACTTTCATTGATAGGGTCATGCAGGTCATTCACCAAAATTGATGTGGTCTCCTAAGTCATTTTTTGAGATAGCTAAATTTTTTTTGCATTTGATTAAGTCTACCCTAAGTTTAGAACCCATCCCAAACCATGTAATATCATGTCAAATCAACCTAATCTCATCTAGTTGTCATTCTCATGCCTTTTTACCACAAAACCACTAGTCAGTTTTTTAGATTTTCATGGCGATTTACAAAGGAAATATGTAGATTTCGCTACAAAACTGCCTAATACTTTCGTAGCAAATTTGTCAGAAGCCTAACTGTGTTCGCTATGAAAATGTGTTTTGTCAGCCAAAGGGCCAAAAGGGTGTGAGGTGTCACTTTTTGATTAGACAGGTGAAAGATGAGATCACCTAGTTGGTTATGATATTCATCCAAATGTGAAATCATAAGGGTTTCTCATCATTCCACCTTCATCACTCCATTTGACATTTCCCCTCTCATACTTGAATTTCATTTTTTTTAAACAGGTCACCCAAGCTCCTCTCTATCATTACCCCTTTAGCCTTTGCATGTAAAGCATTTGAGTTTCATCCTTGAAGAGTTTACCTTTGTGGCAAACAGCTTGCTGTCAAATTTGTCTTTACAAGTATCACCTTTTTAAGAGGGCAACTTGGTTATAAAGGGAGATGGCCATGAAGGAGAAAGCATAAAAAGGAGCCTATGTGGTTAGATAGAAGCTCATGGACCTTAACATATTTAGGGAGGAACCTATTTTTTCTGAAGCATTCAACAATTCAGGTTGCTTGAATTTCTGCTGGAGCTAACAAGGAATTTGCTGTGTTTTGGACTATGTGAGCAGTCAATTTCAAGCGAAGATTACAGATGAATAGAGATGAATTATGCAATACTGAGAGAGTTTATTTTCAAGAAAAAAACAAGGAAAAATAACCTTCTTCACTTTTCTCACAAGTGGTACCAGTTTGGATATTCAAAGATGTCTCCCGGACTTATTTTCAGAATATATAATTTTCCTGTTTTATACATGTTTTTCTAATGTGGATTTTGGACAGCGGAGATGGTTTTCAAAAACCAAAGAGAGGATTTTCTTCAGAACATCCTAATTTGCAAAAAAATCCTTCAATTTTTCAACAACTATCAAGGGTAGGGAGATATGAGCTCATCTCTGCACCCTATTTTTTTAGAAAAAACAGAGTCATTGTATTGGCAAATTAACTTGCTAAAGGTGAAAATAATGCTTTTTCAAGAGGGTAAGAGGCAATTTTGTCTTATCATATTTCATTTTATCACTTTTCAGACCTGCAGGTGAAATTTGGAAGAAAAAGGAAGATTTTGAAATTTTCAGCCATATGAGGTAGTTTCGTAGCGTGCTTCAGGCTTGAATCCAGAAAAATGCTACGAAATTTCTAAAGATGACTTTTTGATAAAAAGGGTGGTTAAAATTGAAATTAAAGCTTAGGAAAATTTTGTATTAGGTCTTTAAACATATCAAACAGATCCATGAAAGAAAATAGAGCTAAGAGGTGGAGGAAATGGGTAAATTAAATTTGCTACCAAAATTTGCTACGAAACTAACTTATTTTCCCCTGTTTTGGTAGCAAGTTAAATTTTGAAGAAATTTCAGTTTGAAAGGTTGCATTAAAGGTTAGTTGATCATATGGAGAGGTCAAATATGGTCCGAAGAATATTTTCATACAGGCTTGGTCCACAGAGTTGTCTAGCTCATCTTCAAATTACTATTCATTATGGAGGTACTTCATTATGTGAGATGGCAACAACTCCTAAAAAATAGGAAGAACAGTTTCATGAAGACAATGAGGATATTTATGTTTGATTGTGATCAGTGTGGTTAAAGCACATGTTTCTTTTCGATGTATTTGGATTATCCTTTAAGATAAAGATGTAATAAATAGGCGGTTGAGTTATGTTAGGACTCTAACGCCTAAGTTAGTAGGTGTCAGTTTCTAGTTCCAAATATCTAGTTTATGGTTAGATTAGGTGTCAAAAGAGGCATTCGAAGGCTCAGCTTTGTTGGGAGGATCAATGTAAAGATACCTAAGTCTATTTATAGACAGAAGGTGGAAGGAAAATAGGGTTGGAGAATATGGCACCAAATTTCTGCTTATATGTTTTTGTCCATTATCAGTAATATACAGTGACATTCTACTTCCAGACCTGAGATTCTCCTAGGGTGTTTAATGTGTTGTTGCTATGTATATTTATGTCTAATCACTTGCAGTAGATTTTATCTCTAATTACTCAGAATTCATACTATTATGCTCTAACTTCCTTTAGGGGTGAAATTACTGTGTTTTCCTTATATTGTGCATGTGAATCATCTTGATTAAAGACCTCCATCTGCCTCAGCTTCCATGTGAAGAAAGACTATCATTAAGAGTACTGATGTTGACTCCATAGCCCAATGGTAGCAAGCCTTCATTTTTCAAGTCACAATTCATAGAGTTAGCCATCTAGTATTATTTCTATTGAAAATCATAAATCCCCTTTGAGAGAGCCCTCTCAAACTAAAGAGGCTAATCTTCAGTTAGAAGTGTTTTGAAAGAGTCACATTGAGTTGATTGATGAGCATCCAATCAAGATCAATTTGGTGATAACATTTTGGTGCGTCTTCTGGGAGTCTGAAGACACATTTCCCAAATTTTTGTGCAAATAGTGACGATGAACTCTTGGAGCATTAGGGGAATTTTGAGGTCTAAAATAGGCCTCCACAAAAATAAACTTTATAAGAACCAATAGGATTCAAGATGGTGATGCCAACTATGGGGGATGATTCACCATTTTTTAAGTAAAAGGGTAAAAAGATTAAAAAATAATAAAATAATAAAACTACTTTTTCAACTTATCTCCCAAATTTTTTACTCAAATTTCGAGAGGGAGTACTCGTTGGATGAAAAATTTAATTCCTCATCCAAATATTACCCATGTTGCATACTTTCGATGGACCTTGTTACACGAAAAATGAGAAATACATAAAAAAAAGTGATTACAATCACATTTTTTCATGTATTTCTCACTTTTCATGTTGCAAGACTCATCAAAAGTGTGCAACATGGGTACTCCTTGGATGAGGAATTAAATTTTTCATCCAACAAGTACTCCTGCTCGAAATTTGAGTAAAAAATTGGGAGATAAGTTGAAAATATGAGTTGAAAAAGTAGTTTTTTTCTTTTTTCCCTCTAAAATTTGATGATTTAATCAAATATTTTATTATTATTTCCACTATTATTTTATAGTTTCCTTAGGAGGCCCATTTTAGACCTCAAAATTCTCCTAATGGTAGCAGGAGCTCAGAAATTTTTGAGCCCGCAGAACTACCTTGGCGACTCCATTGTTGAAGGAGTAAAAAAAAAATTCATAGCTTCACAGTGATTCGACTGGACTTATGAAGAACTCAAATGCTGCCATTCTTGTTTCGAGGTATGCATGTGTAGATTTTTTAGAAATTTATGGTTTTCCAAATCCTTTTAATGGAGAACATTTAATGGAGACTTTTCGATAAAATAGGGTGGTTGAACTTGAAATTAAAGATTGGGAAAATTTTGTATTAGCTCTTAAAACATATCAAACAAATCCATGAAATAAAAGAGAGCTAAGAGGTGGAGGAAATGGGTAAATTAAATTTGCTACCAAAAGCTGCTACGAAATTGCCTTGTTTTCCCCTGTTTTGGTAGTAAGTTAAATTTTGAAGAAATTTTGGTTTGAAAGGTTGCATTAAAGGTCAGTTGATCATATGGAGAGGTCAAATATGGTTAGAATAATATTTTCATACAAGTTTGGTCCATGGAGTTGTCCAGCTCATCGTCAAATTACTATTCATTATGGAGGTACTTCATTATGTGAGATGGCAACAACTCCTGAAAAATAGGAAGAATAGTTTCATGAAGACAATGAGGATATTTGTGTTTGATTCTGATAAGTGTGGTTAAATCACATGTTTCTTTTCGATGTAGTTGGATTTTCCTTTAAGATAAAGATGTAATAAATAGGTGGTTGAGTTATGTTAGGACTCTAACTCCTATGTTAGTAGGTGTCAGTTTCTAGTTCCAAATATCTAGTTTATGGTTAGATTAGGTGTCAAAAGAGGCATTTAAAGGCTCAAATATGTTGAGAGGATAAATGTAAAGATACCTAAGTCTTGTGTATAAAATCTTTCGGCGAAAATCACATTCCAACAGATTTTGTCGACGCGTTTCGAACTAGCTATTGTGGTTCATCATCAGGACAAGAAGGAAAACAGGGTAGGAGAATATAGCACCAAATTGCTGATTGTATGTTTTTGTCCACTATCAGTAATATATAGTGACATTCTACTTCTAGACCTGAGATTCTCATGAGGTATTTAATGTGTTGTTGCTATGTATATTTATGTCTAATCACTTGCAGTAGATTTTGTCTCTAATTACTCATAATTCATACTATTATGCTCTGACTTCCTTTAGGGGTTAAATTACTGTGTTTTCCTTATATTGTGTGTGTGAATCATCTTGATTAAAGACCTTTATCTGCCTCAGCTTCCATGTGAAGAAAGAGTGTCATTAAGACTACTAGTGTTGACTCCATAGCCCAATGGTAGCAAGCCTTCATTTTTCAAACTGCAATCATACAAAAGCCAGGTCACAATTCATAGAGTTAGCCATATAGTATTATTTCTATTGAAAATCATAAACCCCCCTTGAAGAGAGCCCTCCTCGGTCACCATATAAGGAATATTGTACCACATGGGGTCATTGCACACCCAGATATGCACATGATCCATGGTCAGTTGAAAATTGGCAATAGTGTGGTACTTGTCATAAGAAGTTGGGGACAACTGGGGTCTCGAATGTATAGTTGTTGCTAGCGTGCCCTAAAAAAACCAAGAAGATCTTATTTTCTTTGAATCTCTTCTGGTCTAGTGAATCCCACGGATTGGCATAGCATACCCCTACGCACACACCAAGTTCCACCTCAAGGAGCACTATGCCCTCTGGTGTCTCCCATGCCACCAAAGTAATTAAGAGCAATAACCATGAGTAATAGAACTTATTCCCTTAATATTACGCTTCGCACACGTTGTCCATAAACTCTTGGTAGAGGTATTGGGACCAGTTGAAGTTGACCCCCTTCTCGCATTGTCCTGCCAGCTCAATGACATGCGCAGGGACTACCTTGGGGCGGCACTTGTGCATCAGCTTACAACCTAGGAATAAGGTTCCTAGGTGTACTCTCGGGTCTTTGAGTTGTTGTACCAGGAATCCCCTAGAGTCTCATCCTACCTTGTATTGTTTCTTAACCCGTGCAACTACCTTCAACTCTTAGGTCTTTCCATACTAAACCATAGGATGGGGCCCCTTCTTTGGTAGGTTGGCGATATGGCGAATCAATGCGGCATCAATTGGAATTTTGTTCTGGATCCACAAACACCCATCGTGCATCGATGCCAGCAGCCGACGCATGTAGACAATTGAGATAGGGTACCTTCCGAAGTTGGGGAGCCTCAGAAAAATGAGAATCCTGGCATCGCTCAGCCCGCGCGCTCATGGCATCGGTTCTACCTTCACAACATCATCGTAAAACACATGCTCTAGGTAATACTCAAGCGCTAGCTCAGGGAATGTTTCCTCGTTCCCGAGGTCATAATCATCGAACTTCACCAGGGGGATTTTTCCAAACATGTCCCCTTCAAGAGGGACTGCCTACGAGATCAACGACATCTGTAGGTAGTCATGCACCATGTCTACATCCTTCAAGACTCGCACAGAGGGTCTGCGTAGCTTGACATACTTCGGCCACCATGAAATTGGCTCGACGAGCGTGGCCTCCTCAGTGGTGCTCATGGGTCTCTTGGTCGGGTCACCCCTAGGGGACCTATCCTTCGTTGCTTGGCGCGAGGACGTAACAGGAATTATAGCTCACCTCAAGCCTATGTATACAGTGGAATCAACTCACTTGGAATCATCTCACTGCAACATATAAATTCGATCTGGAAGCTACAACAAGAGAAATTTTCTAATTGAAGGAGAAGTACTTTCTGGATTTGGTTTTGGGTACACTTATAGAGTTGAAGAAAATTGAAATTTTGGCACCACTCCCTCTGCATTTCAAGCTATAGTTTGGGAGGTCAAATTTCTCAAAGTTTTATTGCAACATTTTTTGCATCAGGTGCTGCCAAGGTGCTATTTCTAAGAGAAGATAAATTTGAAGCTTGTTTTGCTGAATTTTGCTACTTGGAGAAGTTGTATGCCTAAATCGAATTCTAAGGAATGAAAACCTTCTGGTTGGTCAATGTAAACTTCTTCCTCAATAACTCCATTGAGAAAGGTTGTATTTACATCTATTTGATGTATCTTCCATCCCATCTACGCTGAGAGTGCAAGGATGGATCTAATCGATGAGTACCTTACAACTGGTGCAAAAGTCTCCTCATAATTAATCCCCTCTACCTGTGAGAACCCTTTGGCCACAAATCTATCCTTTTGTTTCTCCACACTCCCATATGCTACTTGCTTCACCTTATAGATCCACCTGGATCTAATCATTGACTTCCCTACTGGTCTTGAGAGCACTTCCCATGCATTGTTTCTGACAATGGAGTCATACTCCTCAACCATGTCATCAACCCATACCGGTTGTTTCACTGCTTCCTGGAAAGAGGATGGTTTTGTCACAATACATTCACTCATAACATTCATGTATCCAGTATACCTGTCTGGGTTCCTTCTCTGCCTACACTATGATTCAAGTGCACTGACATTCTCTATCGCATCTAGCATATCTCTGTCAGCCTCTTTGGTGCGCTTCCTACCACTTCTGGTTGATGGCTCTGCATGAGTGGTTTCTACCACTCTTTGTTCCTCTGCTTTTGGTTGCTCCACATCCTGAGGTTCATCCTTTAGAATTAAGAGTTCCTCCGCTGCATGCAAGTCAAGCTCCCTCTCAAGGGATAATCACATGGCCTTCTCCTCATAAAATTTTACATCTATTCTTACAACTATCATCTTGTGTGCTGGAAAATAAACCATTGTCACTCCTTAGAGCCTTCACCTTCTTCCCTGTATCTTTCTCTTCCAGTGCTTTGAACTCACAAAACTTGGAGAGCTTTTGATCTTTATTCTGCATGAAGAAAATCCAACACTTTCTAGAAAAATAATCAATAAAAATCATATAATACCTATGCTTTTTTGTGGAAGATTTTGAGAATGGTCCACACACGTCTGAGTGAACTCTCTCAAGGGTTGTCAGTGCTTATCATGAAAGGTTTCCTTTGTATACTTCCCTTTGGAAGCCCTGTAGAAATCTGCAGCATGATCCTCAAATAATTGTAGTGTAGATGACCCAACCTCCTGTGCCATAACTCACCGGTATCTCGGCTCATCACTTCATCTGATTTACTGCTCAATGTTGCACAGCCATATACATCAAGTTTGTAAGAGGTTCCTCACATGAACCTAAATCTTCTTTACTTTTCATGTGGCTTTGTGACGAAGGAACTCCTTTCCTCCACTGAAAACCAAATCATATCCATGATCCTCCAACATGGAAACTATAACCAAATTATTCTTCAAACCTACTACATGCATGACATATTTTAGTATGAGGGGTTTACTTGACTCTCTCTAGAAAGTAACTGTACCAAACTCGGTAGCGCTATACCTCTCGTCATCACCCATCTCGATGTGCATTTGAAGATCCTTCTCCTCCAAGCTACTAAAGAGTTCTTTGTTTCCAATCATGTGGAAAGAAGCTCCATTATCCAAGTACCACATAGATCCCATAACAGTTTACACCATGCATTCGATGAGAGATAATTCCAACTCAAAATGTGAGGCCAAAGATTCACCCGCTGTAGCTCTGAGATCCTTATTTTTGTTCTTCTTCTTATGTGGACAATTTGTGGCATAGTGTCCATGATCATGAAAGTTGAAACATTTCATCTTTGATATGTCTCATTTCTTGCCTTCTTTTCTAGTCTCGTATTTGGATTTCTTCTTTCCTTTCCCTTTATTTTCCTTTCCATATAAGGCACAATTTTCCTTAGCATTAGTCTTGGATCTGGATCCATCACTGGTAGTCCGTCAAAACTCTTCTTGTACCAAATCTGACCATAATCACTCCCACTTTGGTAACTGCTCCCTCCCATTCAAAGAGTCCTGGTAACTATGCCAACTCTTGAGAAGGCCTAAAAGTGCTAGGCTCACCAAGTCATCATCAGACATAGTAATCCCAACACTTCCAATCTCATCTCGACATTGAGTGAACTTGGTTAAGTATTTCTAGATTTTGTCGCCCTTCTCCATTTTGATTTTCCTGAGCTTGCCTTTGACTGCCAATTTCCTGTGTTCACTATTGCTTTGAAATAGATCTATCAAGGTCTTCCACATAGCATACAGAGTTTCCTTTCAATGGAGACTTGAGATAATATGATCTCAAACTCCCTCTAATAATATCCTCCTTTCCTTTGCAACATTCTTCTTCTGTGCTTCATGCTACGCAACATCTGTTGGAGTGGGCTCAACAATATCAATTTCAATGAATCCATTTAGTCTGTTATCCTCCAATACTCCCTCCATCATGTCCTTCCATGCAATATAATTCAAATTTCCCTCGAGTTCATATTCGAGTCTCAAGCCAGTGAAATACATCTTGGTCAACTGCTAGGTACCAAAGAATACATCTACAAATTTGAATTTTGTTCAACACAAACTCAATTTCTTCTCTTCTATTGTGATTCTTGGCGTTCTGATACCATTTATAAATTTATAGAAATTATATACCAATGGATGGATCCGATATTGTGATGTACTAAAACAAGATATTGAATCCTTCTGCAATATTTGCGGAATACGAAACATGATCGCCCAATCACATGAAAGTAAGAGAAACAAGTAAATCAGTCACACAACACAAGATGTTTTGGGGAAAGCAGCTGCTCAAAACCCCACTATCATATACAGTATAAATTCAAGGAATCATGAAACAATACAATGCTTTCTTGCTCACAAGAATCTCTCGTACTCTACTAATTATCTCATATTAATCTAGGAAACTTTGGACAAACACATAGCCAATTCCTTGCCTTCCTTCAACCTGCCTTAAATATGCAATTCCTAGAGAATTAGCTCCATAATAAATAGGAAAATCAGCCTTCCTTGATTTTGCAATCCATCATGGCCTTCTCATGAATTTATAATTGCACATGAATAATACAACTAATAGTTATGTTCCCTTTAACCCCTGTCTCAACTGGGTCTTCCTCAAAACTGACATGCATGTAGCTATTAATAGCGAATCATCAGTTATCTGATAGACCACTACTTGTGAATTAAATCTAATTTAATTCACAAGTAGTGATCACTAATTCTTCATTTAGTTAGAGCTAGTTAAATTGATTATAACTCAGTTAATTTAAGTTAACTGATTACACTTGCACCCCACTAGTGCATTAACTACATCTGGACCCCCAAAATATTAGAATCACTCTACATGCTTCATCTTAGACCCTCAACTCTAATTTCTTGAGCTAACTCAGTCATCATGACATAGTTAACTGATACAAGTTGTTATCAGATGAAATTTCAATTTATTGTCCAATTTGTTTAAGGGAAAAATAAATTATACACCCACAATCCTCACCAGTGTGTAACTTAAATTCCTCAGTAGTGTGTAACTCAATTTCCTCATAAATGTGCATTAGAAATCCCTCACCAATGTGCATTAGAAATCTCTCACTAGTGTGAAACAGAATTTCCTCACCAATGTGTGGGTGCATTTTCTTGTTGAATTTCAACAAAACACACTAGTGTAGTATCATTAGAGATCGGAGGGTTCCTAAAACCCCGAGTAGTCTTTAGGGGCATGACATTCATGCTTCCATGTTTAGACAACTCATTCGACTCCTTCCACAAGTGTGTTCAAACTCGAACAACTCGTTTCCCTCATTCCAACCATGTGAACTCTTCCATCACGATGAATAACATCATGAGTTGGTTGTACCTTGTCATACGGCTCATTCGTCGCATGACGATGAAACCAAAAATTTGGGTCTTGTGTCCCACCCTGTCTTGTGTAAGGACCTAACTAGTCACTTAGGTTTGCCTATGATTTGCGATATCACATTACGACTCACATGATGCCCAACTCATCTCTATTATTCCTGAGTTCTCTCATGCACTTGATGTGACTAGAGCTATGAGGGCCTTACTCTAAGACTTAGAGGCATCCTAAAGCTCGCCTTCTTATGGACTACTATCAATTCATTTAAAACTGTGTGGTTTTTCTGATGATGAATTAACTAGTATTTGTGGATAGAAATCGATAATATATATCATCACTAAGAATTGAATTAACTAGGATTTTTGGATATAAACTGATAATAAATATCATCACTGAGAATTTAAGGATGATAGGGTTTCCCACTTTTTTAATTTCTTCATATGCCATAATATATTAGATATTACTTTGTAGTTAAATTAGTTTGAATTTAAATTAGTTGGATATATATATAGAAACAAAAATAATAAATGTCCTCACTAAGAATTTAATGATGATAGGGTATCCCACTTTTTTATTTCATTATATGCCATAATATATTAGAATTACTTTGTAGTTAAATTAGCTTGAATTTAAATTAGTTGATTTAAATAAATTTATTTTTTATATTTTTATAATAGTTTATATATATTGATGATGATGATGACGATGACGATGACGACGAAGATGATGAAGATGACAACAACGTCGAAAAAAGTAAGAGATTAATGATGATGATGATGATGGCAACAAAGAAAAAATTAAGAGATTAATTATGACTCTTTAAGATTTTATTTATTTTATTTCTATGATAAAAAAATGGGAAAGGAATACTCCTAAATCACTATAGTTTTGTTGACTTAACAAGTCAAGAAGGTTGGTAGTGTGGAAAATGTTTTGGAAATAAGAGCATATGCGAGTAAGAGTCGGACAATCCGAGAGAAATTATTTTTCATCTTCAACCCTCCTAGTATAGCAAAGGTGACAATTTCTTTTGTCCCAAGGTGTTTTGGGAATAAACCAATGTCTGGTTTCACTTCGAAGCTCATGAGAATTTGTTCTTACGTTTGCAATGTTTCTTTTCTTCTTAGCACTAGTCAAGACAAAAATATAATTATGGTTAGAAAAAGTGGGGTTGATCACCTCCTTATAATACCTTTAACATCTTTTTTCCTTCTAGCTCCTTATCATACCATAAAATATATTTAAATTTGGAGGTAATATTTTAATATTATCCTTATTCTCTGAGATGATATCCTCCTTTATCCCCCCTGGTTGATCCAATACTAGGCAGCCTCATGCCATATTTGCTTGGGTCAAAGGTGGAGACTTTGGCTAGAGTTAGAAGCAATTTTGGAGAAACTTTTGGCAACAATTATATTCCATTTTTTTAATTTGCAACCAATACACATTTATTAATTTTACCTACTTTTAAATACATTTATCAAAAATAAAAAATACCATAAATTTAAAAAGTTAAACTTTTCAAAATTTTGTCACATCATTGCAAAGTTAAAAGAAAGTAAATAACACATCAACCTCCCAAATTCTTCTCACTTAGTAATTCATTTGAATTTGAATTTTTTTTTTCATGAGTCATCTAAATCTCTTATGCTTTGGTTTATTTCTATATATATTTTTAAGTAATTATTCTCTAAAATTTAAAAAAAAAAATTGTGAGAATTACAAATTACTTTAAAATATTTTAGGAAGCTAAATCTATATCCTCTATTTAATAATTATTGCAATTAAATTAAATTAAAATTATAAAATCGTATTCCAAAAATAAGAATATCATTATAATAAAAATAACCATTTATTTTATTTTTGTAAATCCTCCTCTAACCAAGTGTGTTACTCTTTGATTTTAACTTTGTTTTAAATTTCTATAATTAAATTTAATTTATTGAAGTTATATACCTAATAACATCCACCTGAATTAAAAAATTATATTCTTATTTCATTTATATTATTAAAAAAATTAATCTACAAAATCTCCGAGCGAAGATATTGTGTGAACATAGATTTATTCTCAGACTTGTAAAGGTCTATAGTCAACGATATTTTTCTCGTTGTGAGACACTTATTTTCTCGGAAAAAATGGTTGAGTTTCACGGCACATACGAACACAAATTTTATGACCAACATTATTTTCCAGTATATACGCTATTAAATGCTGGTGGGAAGTATATGTCCACTCTTAGATTTAAATTTATTTAAACATAATGGTGGGCATATACTGCCCACCAGCATTTAATAGCGCATAGATTGGAAAATATGTGTTGCCAAATTTTATTGCTACTTTTGGGTTGTACATTTTGCCATATTTACATTGCTTACACGGCAGTGCATCTTATCTTTTATTTACACTCCCACTCCCACTCCATACCCATTCGAAAACTGTTAAAAATTTTGTTGTTCTAATGAGGGCACAATTTCATTCCTTTTGGCAGGGAAAATATTGGAAATTTCAGATTTTGAGAAAATTTGGTGAAATTCTTTTTAAATCTAGATTAAGTTGTCAAGATTTAGGATTTTGGATGCTTTTGGTTGTTTGAAGGTTTTTGACAGTGTTAAATCCATTTCCACAATCCAAAAAGCTATTAAAAATTTCTCAAAATTAAATTTTTTGAAAAAATTATGGTTTCAATATATTGGAGTGTCTAAGAGTTTGTGATGTTAAATCCTTTTCCACCATCCAAAAAGCTATTCAAAAATTCCCAAAATTAAATTTCTTGAAAAAAGTAATGGTTTTCAACATATTAGAGTGTCTAAGAGTTTGTGATATGGTGCTAAATCCATTTCCACCATAAAAACATTATTTCAAACACTTTAGTATTAGATTTATAGATAAATGTCAAGTTCCCACCAAAATTGTGGCCTCGTCACCATCTTTGAAAACTTGTCAAAGGTATAAACTAGCATTTGCACCGAGAGGTGCAAAGTAACGTCGCGGGTTGAGAATGTGTTGGGAATGTGGAAAACAATAATAATTGAAATATATGGAAATTTTAGTTTATATATATCTTTTAAAGAATGTAATAGGAGGTTAAATTTTAAAAAATTACACTAACATAAAGTAACAGTAACATAATTGTCTCACAGTAATGGCATAACATTAAGTAATAGTAACATAATTGTCTCAGAGTAATGGCATAGTAATGATGGTATCCTTCCTCTTGGTGCTCCCTTCTCATCCTACGCTTTACTATATAACATTTGAAAAGTGGAGAAAGTACCAAGGTGGGATAAGAATCAAAGAGAGAAAATGAAGGAAAGGAAACCCTCCATAGAACACAACATTTCAAAACAATTATTGAGCATGTGAAACTCATAACATCAACGAAAAGAAGTGGTTCAGTTCAATGGTATACTAATAAATTGCAAAACATACAACTAAGTTATAATTTTAGATTGATCAATTGAATTTCACAATAGTAAGATTTATATTAAAAATTATATTTAAATTGAATTTCACAATAGTAAGATGTATATTAAAAATTATATTTAAATGAGAAAAAATAAATTAACAAGTGCACAACATTTGAACTTTAAATATATTAAAAATTGTTTATAAAATATCATTTCAAATTATCAATCTTAATGTTAAATTTATTAAATATAAGAAAACATTATCATATAAGATCATTCATTCAGAAAAATTATCATATAAGATCATTCATTCAAATTTAATTTATAATTTATCATATAAGATCATTCATTCAGATTATATTTAAAAGAGAAAAAAAAAATTAACAAGTGCACAACATTTGACCTTTAAATAAATTAAAAATTGTTTATAAAATATTATTACTGAAATATAATTTCAAATTGATCATCTTAATGTTAAATCTATCAAAAATAAGAATGATAATCATGTGACCATGTTGTGGTTAATAATAATAATTGTTGTGGTCAAATCGCGATTGCAACACACTTCCTTACCTTGATGTCATGAATTCACTTAATATATATATCTAACTGCCAAGAAGAATTAAGCCGGCTTGTACCAATTCAAGAGAAAAGCAACTATAGTTGAATGGTTCGATCTCTTTCTTCAGATTTGGCTTAAAATCTTTGTCCTAATTTTATGGAAAATTGGACATGGTAGCTTGCACAAGATTCATGTGGAAACAATCTAGATTCATATACAACATATAGTCTTGTATTTCCAGTTTGGGATCTCCATCCTTGACAGATAGTTCAATCTGAAGGTGACTCGAGCATCTTAACAAATATCATATTCTCATCGAAACTTCAAAAATTGTTAATGTCATATCTGTGTAGATCGTTATGTTATAAGTGAAAAGGCAATGTTGAATGTGCTTTCATCTTGATGTAGTTCATCTCGAACTGGCATAATCAAGATGATAGCTATGGCAAGGAAGTATCATATACAGGCCCATAGCATCTATGAATCATTCAGAAGCAGAAATTCAGTCTTCCAACAATGAAGAAATTGGATGACACATCATTCACCAAACCTTACAATGCATCTGGTAAACCTTTTATTTCAAGGTCTAGATAAAAGTTACTAGGAAATGACCTATGCTTTGTGGCTAAGATGGAAAGATGGAAACTAATCTTATGAAGGATTACTGTGCACTAAATTGAAGTCTGTATCCTGAAATACAACACCTTGTCTCACATATTAAGACCATTTGATCAGATCGAAGCATGAGGATGGCAGGGCCCTCATCAGTGCAATGTCAGGGAACTAAGTCATTTAGTGTCAGTAATAGCTACGCTTATGTTTTATCTTACCATAAGTGGCTCGAGTGTTTTTCTTTGGTACATTGTATGTCAAAAGAGGCTAAAATGCTGCTAAGGATAGATGCAGTAGGTTAGTGGTATTGATATCAGTAAAGACAACAACTAGGGTTTGTCATAACCCTTGAAGTACAAGTACAACATACCATAAGTACAGTAGGTGCAGTAGAAGAACATTTTGTATTCATATATATAGTATTGCATTATTGTTCACAAATGAAATCGTGAACAAGGCTGTCGGATAGCGTATCATTGTACTCTACAGTCCCATTGACCTACTTTTGTGGTCATTCGTTGGACATTAATATAATTATCTTATGTAAAGAAACTACAAGGATCTTCCAGTAAAAGATATTGTAGTAACTTTGATATGGAATACAACTCACCTGGAGATGTTATCAGCTAGAAGAAGAAGAGCATGGCACTCTGAATCAATCTTCAAAGGTGCCTTAAATAAGGTACATATTAGATTCTATATCTCAATAAGTACAATAAGCTGGAGACCTTGAATTTGACATTTGGGTTACATTGAGTCAGGATCTCATTATGGATATGAACGCTTGAATACAAAATAACCCTTCTTTTAAATAAATTAGTTTTCCCACAAGGGAAGATCATAATTGAAGGCCAAATAATCCTTGGATCAATAGCCATATAGTTGGTAGCTTTGTAGGACATTCAAAGGGAGCTCGGATTCAGCTACTGATGAGCCTTTCATTCAAAATAAAAAATAAACATCCTTGCCTGCACTTAAAGGTTTGAAGAGATGGAAAAGCTACTGGACTTCATATGAGATTTCTGAGGTTCTTAATAAACGTACTATCAGTTTTATGACTCAAGGCTCTGATCCAATCTATTGATGAGCCCCTTACATATTGGATAAATACTTTATTAGATATCCCTATATACACTGTGAGATCTAATATTCCTTGAAAATTCTCACGTTGGCTCCATTAGCATAGCACATCTAGTGCTATTCAGTTTCTCTGAAACCACTATTGAGATATAGTAGCAAGTTGTCCTTCAGTAAGTCATTTGTGCTCACCATCATTATTGCAGAAACTGATTTTGAGAATCCATCATATGGTACAACCAAGGAAATTTTTGGGCATGTCTGTGGAGATAGATCTCTTGAGGAAAAGGCTTTCTACTCAAAGGAAGAGGATACTAATAAGATGCTTGCATGTATTTCTGGATGAATCACCTTTTGAAGTTACCCTCTAAATTTTGGAGCAAGAGTTCTGATGATCATTTAATGAGAAAATTCACGAATAGCTTACAGTCCATCTCTAAAAAAAATGCAATACCTCATCTGCCTAAGAGGGAGTTACTTGTTGAACTCTCCTGGATATTATAGCAAAGAACTTCTCTATGGAAGGGTACTGTCAAAGTCATGGCATGATTATGGATTGTCTTCAGCATGAAAGGAAGTCTGGTCATATGAAAAACATTTTTCAAAACAACTACTGGGGCACCTTCATGATAGAGACAAGAGGGAGTAAGTTTAGTTGAATAATTTTTGTAAACTGACAAGAACTGTTATGATCACTGTTGTTGGTATGCCTTGTCATAATAACTGTTGATCACTGTTGTTGGTATGCCTTGTCACTGACGTACTGTACTCAACCTGAATCCTACAGGTTTCTTAAGTTTAAACCTACGCACAACCTAAGTGCTAAGGAAACTGACTGAAGCTCTTATGCTCTACCTAGTTGAAAATTATATAAACATTACAGTAAAAATTACAGGGCTGGCCCGAACGGTCCTGGCTGCGGCTGCCCTAAGGCTCTCCTCCAAATACGAACAAATAAAAAATAACTTCGAGAAAACCCCTACCAATGTTTCGGAAGAGAGATATCTGGAGTACCTGAGGAGTGGAACGAAGAGGTTAGAAGTGGACAATAACTTGATGAACGAAGGGCGAAAGCACCAAGGGTTCGGGTCTTGTTACCTGCAATCGAAAGGGGCAAGTCTTAAATAGTTGTTGGGCAATAAAATATTGATATACAATGAAATTTGAGTGCAATATACAATTAAAGTTGGGTGCGAAAAACTACCTATACAGGAGCGTTTGGGCAATAAAATACTGATATACAATGAAATTTAAGTGTGATATACAATTAAAGTTGGGTGCGAAAAACTACCTATAAAGCACAACGTAAGAGAAGTAACCATTATGACCTGAAAACCAAACAGAGGTGTTATAAGTTGTAACCTTTTGCGAACTAGGGTAAACTACTTCTCTGTGTTGAGAATTCGTGTTGTCGATAGCTTCTTGTAGCAGTTAGTTCCAAATTAATGAAGGATAAGAGATTGCAAACGCATGAATTCAAGTGATGTGTAGTAAATGAGTAATCACCTGTAACAATAGGAGGATAAAAACCAGGGTTGCAAAGGTAGCTCTTGTTCTTCTCGACTGTCAAAATGACCAAAATGGCAAACCCTCGCTGTCTTAAATCAGTTACCCTAACGACCTTCATTTCCAACCGTCGATTCAACAGGGAAAATCCGAACCATCGATAAGGAATGGATCTCGAGGCCACTACACTTGGTAAAGATCTGGTAGGGAGTCGAGAACCCGATGCAAAAGCCACTACACTTGGTAAAGATCTAGTAGGGAATGGAAAATCTGAACCATCGATAAGGAATGGATCCCGAGGCGCTACACTTGGAAAATATCTGGTAGGGAGTCGAGAACTTGATGCAGAAACCACTACACTTGGCAAAGATCTGGTAGGGAGTCAAGAACCCGATGCAAAAGCACTAGAAGGATGTGGAACAAAGCCGATGTTTACACTCGTCAATTTTTTACTCGACAGAAGGGCGATGAGAAAGGGTTTTGATTGGGTGGGTTGAACAGTGTTTTCTCACCCCACTCCAGCAAATATAATGCCTCCAGCGTAAAAATGCACCGTCTTTGGAAAATGTCAAAGCTATTAATAATGCACCGTCTTTGAATAAGTCTCAAGTCCATAGGGAAATGGACCCCACAAACATTTTATTGGGCAATGGCCCACTAAGACCATTACTTTACACTTAGAATTTACCTCAAAGAAGCAGTTCAACTTTTATTGCGTTAATGTCTTTTCATACAAGTTACAGAATGCCCCACAAACATTTTATTGGGCAATGGCCCACTAAGACCATTACTTTACACTTGGAATTTACCTCAGAGGTTCAGTTCAACTTTTATTGTGTTAATGTATAATTTCTTTTCAAACAAGTTGGAGAATGCACCTCAACTAGGGGTTAAGCATTTAATGTCTCTATGTATTATATCTCTGCACTACAATATATTTCATTACAATCTTTCCACATTTTATCCATGCTTCCTAAAATCATATAATCCCTCAGAATTTGCATCCCTTCCCATTGCCCCCAATTTCTATCAATACATTCTAGTTGGTAATGGCCTCCACTTCCAGTGCTGTCAATCTCCCCACCAATTATTGCCATGAGATCTTCCTCAACAATTGTGGACCGGATATAAAAAAAAAACCTTCGACAGTTGTTGTACATGTTTCCTGTAGACAGTCCTTGGATGCAAAAAATACGTTAGGAAACCAACTTAATTGACTTTAGGTTCAAGCTAGCCCTCAAACTAGAGGGGGCTCCCTCAGTTGTTACGAGGCCTTGTTTAACGTTGTTCACTGTCACTGAACAACAGCCTTTGAAGCACAATGGCCAAATTTCTGGTTTTTAAATGGGGGTGGTTGGCAATCAATGAAAATCCCTATTCATGAATAAATCCCTCCTTTGCATATTCCTTTCCCAAAGTGTCAGCTTCCAGCCTGACATAATGACTTAGCTTTTTAAGGGTTATGATAGAAGAATGTAAGAAGATTCCTAATAATCAAATAGTCAACCTGACTACTTAACAAATCAGGCAAAATTGGATACGTGTAGAAAGGTTCTACAACCAAACAAATCATATCCAAGAGAAGATAGAAGTGGAAAACAATGATCAGTTCAAATAGGAGCTAACTTAGATAAACTATCCGACATACTAATCTTTTTGAACAATTATAAATTTGCAGTGGATTCTAGAGAGATTGAAACTCAATCTATTCTGAGCCAGCTCTTCTATACAACTCTGAACATGTGTGGAAATAGAATATGAAAACACTGGAAAAACGTACGAGAAACACAAATTTTGTCAAAGCCAGAGCTGAAATACTTCGATTAGAATTTATGGAAAAAGAGTTTTACAACGCTGAAGTGGTCTTGGCCTCAAAATCCCACCCTCAATATTACAATATGAAATAATATATATAGCCAAACTCTCTACTAAACTGTTACAATATTCCTGGAATAAAAATCTAAACAATGCACCTAAAATAAAAATAATTTCTGAATAATCTGTAAGGAATTTGGAACTGTTTGCAAGTCTTCAGCCTTAAAATTTGGAAATTAATTAACTAGCTCCTGATCCTCCACCTTGGAATTTGGAGCTGTTGAAACTGTATACTAAAAATTTTCCATCTGTCCTTTTATCTTTTCTCATGAAACTGATAATGAAATATTTGTCTTTGAATTGCTGTAAGTCGCAGTTATACTCCATCTTGAATCAATCCTCTTGGCGATTTTCTTCATAGACTAATGACCATAACTTATCACAACTAATGTTAATGACTCTATCAACAAAATGACCTTACATGCACAAGAGATATTCCGTAAAGACTTTGAATTTCTTTAGTGCTGGCAAAGACTTCTTTTTCCAAGTATATTATATCCCATTGCTACCAGTAGATCATATCAAAACACTGTTGTTTAACTCACTGGGACTTAATTCCCCTCTATGTCACTTTAAACCGAATCTTGAAGATGAGCCATACCTCATAGACCCTTACCAACATGTTCAAATTGTATGAGCAAATACCATTTCCAGCTATCTGTAATGTATATAAGTGATAAAGCAAACTGACGCATAAGAAGATCAGCTACAATTCCAGCAAGATATTTTGTGCTTGATCTCAGCTGTAGAAGCACAATAAGTTTTTAAGCAGTTGGCATTGCACTTAATATCAAAATTGTCAAGATAGCAACTGGATTGGAAGGCAACATATCAACGCCATGTAATGTGTTTACCATCATTAAACCTGCAACATTCATTGCTATAAGGCGGACACATGTAATGACCTAGAAAACTTGACTTTGTCCACAATATTCTTCACAAATCGTTTTGCACAGGACGCGATCCAATGCATCAATGTGATGCATCGACATTTTGAATTAGATTAATTAGAGCAATGCAAGAATTTTATCCTCCGTACATTACTTCTCTATAATTTTTTAATCCCGAAATCTAGATATGTACCCTTGAGAGAACTGAGGATATCTCCAAAATGGATCAAAATTTTGCAAAAAATTTTGTAGAGCACCTAATTAACATGTTTCTGCACCAAACCCATGTTCCAGTTTTTGGAATTTTGTCTTCGTTTGCTCAGAAATGGAGACCTAAATCAACTGTGTGAAAATGCTGCATTTTTTGTTTTTATGGAACCATTTGCTCTGTAATTTTTTCTGTGGACACTAATGATATTTTGTCAAATAGCCACCCGTTGCCTTAAATTATTTATGGTATATAGCCATGAGCAAATTAATTTCACCCTCATGAATTTCCAATGTAGGTTTGTGGGGAAGGAAATAATTCCCAACAAAGAAAAAGGTGAAGACAAAATCATCCACAAGCCGCTCAAAATCAATCTCAATTGGCGGGTTTGGAATCTTTATATCATATTCTAAATATTCTCGTAAAACCCAAATGTTGACAAACTGATAAGGATTTTTAGGAACATTCAGTTCATCATCTTTCTCATCAAAATCTCCATGCTTTCTTTTTGGCTGTCCTTCACATGCAGCTGCTAAATGACCAATCTGACCACAAAGGAAGCATTTGTCTTGTTGCCCACACGTAAACAAAGTCTCTCTCAAAACCGAGAAGTGTAGCTCATGAGTAGATAATGCTAACATGATTAGATCAACATCCAACTTATATAATCAATGCCTGGTATTTGGATCAAACCCTGCAATGTTTCTTTGAAGGCGAATGTATGACATATTGATCTTGTGCTCAACAGGAACATTTTCATCAGAGAGAATGACCTTGATATTTTTCCAACCAGGATCAATGTTTAATCTCATGTGTATGTAATATTGAAGAGAAATTGACAGTGTTGCCATAAATTTTGTCCCAGAAGTAATTATATTTGAGTCACATGCTTCAGACTTCACTTTTGGAGCTAAAATCCTTACTTCTTCCTCAAACCGTTTTCTCAATCTTTCCTCTTCAGCTGCCATATCGACTGTATCTTTTGCTGCCCTGAAATCCTGTGAACGTTGTTAGTTCATCTTATCTCTCAGTGCAACACCATCTGATGCCGTGCACATTTGATAAAGATGCATTTGAAGAATAATCCATGGAATTTTAAAGGAGCCAACTCCATTCAAATGTCCAGGAACTGAAATAGTCGCTACATCAAAATGCGAATAGACTTTTGCAGCAATTGTTGGAGCATGTCCATTCACTGATAAAGAACTACCATACATTCCATCTCCAGGTTGACCAGATTCCTTAGATGCCCTGAATCTATCTCTGCGTTGTCACAAAAACCATAAACAGAAATTCAGAGGGGGTCCGCAATGGTATGTGGTTTTGTCGCTAGGGGGTGTGAAATCTTGTGAAGCTGCCACGTGCCCAAAAGATGTTTTGAAATACAACTTAGTTTGCACCCCCCCCCCCCTCAATTTGATGTCGAAAACCTCGAGGGGGTCTACAATCAATATATGTGGTCGACTTTCTTTTTGCAATCTCGGCCATTCAAAAATAATGAGACCGTGCTTCAATGATAGAACTTAGGCTTTTAAAAATTTAATTAATTTTAATCATATAATTAAAATTTAAAACATATATTTCAATAAAAATTATAATTTTTATAAAAATAATATATTTTAAATCAAAAATTAATATATAAAATTATATCTTTCAAAAGCTTAATATGTCTTTCAGCATGTTAGCTTAATGAAAAATTGACAACTTTTGACTGAAAATAAGAACTTTTGGGTGTGCCAAAATATGTTACAACATCGGCTCCAATGGGGATTGCTTCTCCCTATGGGATGCAAAGAACAAGCAAATCAGTGGCCTTTAGCATTGGGCATGGAGTCATACTGTAAACCTTATCATCAACCATCATTTGCCATAACCAACTCTTTTGGATCATCCCTGTCTTTTGAATAGCCTACTAGTGCAGATTGCAACCTGCAAATGTGAAATGCAACCATATGCTAGTTCTAATACTGATATTCTTTCATACTGAAAACTGAAAACTTAAAAATTCTAGACTGAAAATAAGAGTTGATCTATCACACCATTCATAAAACACATTGATCTACTACATACTGAAACTCTGAATATATATTCAAGCCACACACCACTATCTAACTAAACTGGAAATGTTGCACTGTTAGGTGAAATCTGCTTTCCAATGTAACCAAGTGTGGAGTGGATTTATTGACAAACCACATTGCCAACAACTGAAAATCTGAAGAATATATACAATATGAACATAGACTCGCATGGAAAACTTATACTCACGTGTCCTTTAAAATTTGCTTCCTTTGATGACATGCAAAATTTCTAATCATGGCTGAGAGGAGAAAACATATATTGTTTATTGCAAGCATCATCAAACCTTGCATAACAGCAAAGGCAGCTGAAATTTCAAAACAATGGGATCGGTTTCCCAGTGGATTCACCATTCGACAAAGTGGAGTCACCAGGTGAAAATAATGCGACCAATATAAATGCCTACTTCTTGTTCACCAGTAAGAAATAGATCTAAACTTTATCGTGATCCAAGGAAAATTTTCTTAGTTACTTGGATCCCCGAAAATGGCGCCAAATTTTGTACTTGTTTCTTGTAGGTAGTCCCTGGCTGCAAAAACTACGCTAGGAAACCAACTCAATTGACTTTAGGTTCAAGCTGGCCCTCGAACCAGAGGGGTCTCCCTCGGTTGTTACAAGGCCTTCTTTAACGTTTTTCACTGTCACTGAACAGCAGACTTTGAAGCACAATGGCCAGATTTATGGTTTTTAAATGGGGCTACTTGGTGATCAATGACAATCCCTATTCATGAATAAATCCCTCCTTTGCAGAGTCCTTTCTCAAAGTGTCAACTTTCAGCCTGACAGAATGACTTATATTTTTAAGGGTTGTGATAGAATAATGTAAGAACATTCCTTATAATCAAGTAGTAAACCTGACTACTTAAGAAATCAGGCATAATTGGATGTGTTTAGAAAGGTTCTACAACCAAACAAAGCATATCCAAGAGAAGATAGAAGTGGCAAACAATGATCAGTTCAAATAGGAGCTAACGCAGATAAACTATCTGATATACTAATCTGTTTGAACAATTATAAATTTACAGGGGATTCCAAAGAGATTGAAACTCAATCTATTCTGACCCAACTCTTCTATACAGCTCTGAACATGTGTGGAAATAGAATATGAAAACACTGGAAAAACATACGAGAAACATAAATTCTGTCAAAGCCAGAGCTGAAATACTTCAATTAGAATTTCTGGAAAAAGAGTTTTACAAAGCTGAAGCGGTCTTGGCCTCAAAATCCCACCCTCAATATTACAATATGAAATAATATATATAGCCAAACTCTCTACTAAACTGTTACAATATTCTTGGAATAAAAATCTAAACAATACACATAAAACAAAAATAATTTCTGAATAATCTATAAGGAATTTGGAACTATTTGCAAGTCTCCAACCTTGGAATTTGGAAATTAATTAACTGGCTCCTAAACCTTGGCCTTGGAATTTGGAGTTGTTGAAATTGTATATTAAAAATTTTCCATATCTTCTTTTATCTGTTCTCATGAAACTGATAATGAAATATTTGTCTTTGAATTGTTGCAAGTAGCAGTTTTACTCCATCTTGAATCAATCCTCTTGGAATTTTGCTTCATAGACTAATGACCATAAATTATCACAACTAATGTTAATGACTCTATCAAAAAAATGACCTTGCATGCACAAGATATATTCAGTGAAGACTTTGAATTTCTTTAGTGCTGGCAAAGACTTATTTTTCCAAGTATATTTTATCCCACTAATACCAGTAGATCATACCCAAATATTGTTGTTTAACTCACTGGGATTTAATTCTCCTCTATGTCACCTTCAACCGAATCCTGAAGATGAGCCATAAATCATAGACCCTTACCAACATATTCAAATTGTATGAGCATTATATTTTACAATACCATTTCCAACTATCTGCAATGTATATAAGTGAAAAAACATACTGACGCACAAGAAGATCAACTACAATTCCAGCAAGATAATTTGTGCTTGATCTCGGCTGTAGAAGCACAATAATTTTTTAAGCAGTTGGCATTGCACTTAATATCAAAATTGTCAAGATACCAACTGGATTGGAAGGCAACATATCAACTCCATGTAATGTCTTTACTATCAATAAACCTGCAATAGTCATTGCTATAAGGTGGACACATGTAATGACCCAGAAAACTTGACTTAATCCACAACCTTGACAAACCGTTTTGCACAGGCCACGATCCAATGCATCAACATTTTGACTTAGATTAATTAGATCAATGCAAGAATTTTATCCTCCGTACATTACTTCTCTGTAATTTTTTAATCCCGAAATCTGGATATGTACCCTTGAGAGAACTAAGGATATCTCCAAAACAGATCAAAATTTTGCAGAAATTCCCATGACGCACCTAACTAACATGTTTCTTCACAAAACCCACATTCTGGTTTTTGGAATTTTGTCTTTGTTTTCTCAGAAATGGAGCCTGAAATCCGTTGTGCGAAAATGTTGCGTTTTTGGTTTTTATGGACCATCTGCTCCATTTTTTCCATGGACACTGCTGCTCTTCTGTCAAATCGCCACCTATTGCCTTCAATTCTTTCTGGTATATAGACATGATAAAATTAATTGCACCCTCACGAATTTCCAATGTAGGTATGTGGGGAAGGAAATCATTCCCAACAAAGAAACAAATGAAGACAAAATCATCCACAAGTTGCTCAAAATCAATCTCAATTGGTGAGTTTGGAATCTTCATATCATATTCTAAATACTCCCGTAAAACCCAAATGTTGACAAACTGATAAGGCTTTTTAGGAACATTCAGTTCATCATATTTCTCATCAAAATCTCCATGCTTTCTTTTTGGTTGTCCTTCACATCTAGCTACTAAATGACCAATATGACCACAAAGGAAGCATTTGTCTTATTTCCCAGGCATAAACACAATCTCTCTCAAAACTGAGAAGTGCACCTAATGATTAGATAATGCTAACATGATTAGATCAGCATCCAACCTGTATAAGCTATGCCTAGTATTTGGATCAAAACCTGCAAGGTTTCTTTGAAGGCGAATGTATGACATGATCTTGTGCTCGCCTTCACCAAGAACATTTGCATCAGAGAGAATGACCTTGATATTTCACCAACTAGGATCAATTTTTAATCTCATGTGTATGTAATATTGAAGAGAAATTGACAATGTTTCCATAAATTCTGTCCCAGGAGTAATTATATTTGAGTCACATGCTTCAGACTTCACTTTTGGAGCTAAAATCCTTCCTTCTTCCTCAAATTGTTTTCTCAATCTTTCCTCTTCAACTGCCATATCGGCTGCATCTTTTTCTGCCCTGAAACGTTGTGAACATTATTAGTTCATCTTATTTCTTATTTTAACACTATATGATGCCATGCACATTTGATAAAGAAGCATTTCAAGGAGAATCCATGGAATTTCAAGGAGCCAACTCCATTCAAATGTCCAGGAGCTGAAATAGTCACTACATCAAAATGCAAATAAACTTTTGCAGCAATTTTTGGAGCATGTCCATTCACTGATGTAGAATTTCCATACATTCCATCTCCAGGTTGACCAGATGCCTTGGATGCCCTAAATATATCTCTGCACTATCAAAAAAACCACGAATAGAAATTCGGAGGGGGTCCGCAATGGTATGTGGTTTTGCTGCTGGGGGGTGCGAAATCTTGTGAAGCTGCCACATGCCCAAAATTTGTTTTGAAATACAATTTAGTTCGAACCCCCTACCCCCTCAATTTCATGTCTAAAACCTCAAGGGGGTCCGAAATAAATATATGCGGTCGATTTTCTTTTGGTAGTCTCGACCATTCAAAAATAATGAGACCATGCGTCAATGCTAGAACTTAGGATTTTAAAATTTTAATTAATTTTATTATATAATTAAAGTTTAAAACATATATTTCAATAAAAATTATAATTTTAATAAAAATAATATATTTTAAATCAAAATTTAATATATAAAATTAAATCTTTCAAAATCTTAATATATCTTTCAGCATGTTATCTTAATGAAAAATTGACAATTTTTCACCGAAAATACAAACTTTTGGGTGTGCCAAAATATGCTACAACACTAGTTATCTTTACCGTCGCTTGGTTTTACATGGATTCCGATTTTTTTGGGACAAGCAAGAAATGCAAGTGGTAGATGCGTTAACTTCTCAAATACAGGACGCTATCAAAACTGTGTTTGTCCATGTGGCCATCTTCTCACCCCATTATGTAGATTCTCAATGGTGTTTCATTGAGCTCAACCTCATGGTGGAGTCGGGAAATCCCCTTATTCCTGTATTTTACCATATTCAGCCTAGAGAGCTTAAACTAACACAAGGCGAAGGAGTGTATGTTGAAGCCCTACACAACCTCGAAAAGAAGAGAACATATGACTCTCAGTCATGTTACAACTCCACCACGATTGGAATTTAGAGGACTGCTCTCTATGCTGTTGCAGAAATGAGTGGACTGGAGCTGGACAAGTTTAATGGGTGAGAATTCCAACTTTCCCTCTATTGATTCAATATGTAAGCTTCTTTTACTTACAGTTTTATTTATTTTCTAAATATTAGTTTTTATATTTTCTTGTGAATAACTAGGGATGAGGGAGAGCTAGTGGATGCGGTCGTTGATTCTGTATCGCAAAAGTTGAGAGGAACCCACCGGTTGGATGTGGCAGAACATCCAACGGTTTGGATGAAAATATTAAACATTTTAAAACTAATTTTTTATTGGTGCAGTGACAGTAGAGTGAAAAACCCTGGATCATCGGGATTTTAGTCATTGGTGGTATTGGTAAGACAACGTTGGTTAAATAAATTTTCAATCGGAAGAAGTCGCAATACAATAGATCATGCTTCTTATGGGATGTAAGGGAGAATGCACACAAAGCTTCTTTAGAATCATTGCAGAAGAAACTTCTCGAGGGCTTGACTCAAAGAAATGAAACAATAGGATGTGTTAATGAAGGAGTACAAGTGCTTAAATCCTATCATCAATATTTTCAGGCGTTGGTAATCTTAGATGATGTAGATAATGATAATCAGTTAGATGCACTTTTGAGGCCAATTCAAGATGTTCTTCACTCAAATAGTTTAACATTTATTACATCTCAAGACAGAGATGTTCTCAGAAGGTCAAGAGTGGAATAGTCATCAATTTATACCTTAACTGGCCTTAATCCACAACGTTCCAAAGAGCTCTTCTACTTGCATGCCTTCACCCAGCGCCATCCACTCCCAGGATTTGAAGATTTGGTGGATAAATATTTAGAAGCATGCAATCAGCTGTTGAAATTATTGAATAAACAAAACATAGAGGGATGTGTTCCCCCACAACACAGAGAATGCTAAATACTGTGGAAATAATAGTCAAACAATTCACAGACAAAGAATGTAAAACACATGAGAGGAATAATTTAAAAGTTATTCAACTCTTCTCTGAAATTCGATTCATTCCTTCACAGAAAATTGGTCGAAGCCTAAGCATTCAAAGAAATTCATTGCTGAAATGGACATTTAGCAACCAATGGCATCCTTCCACTCTGTTTTTGTTGTTTGCACATGAAACAACGTTCAACACACAAAATGGCGAACTTGAAATTTTATGCGATTTGGTTCAGGAAACACATCACGTCCATCGCTTCATTGCACATCGGCGATCCTAACATTTAACATATGCGCGATACGGGAAAACTCAAAACATTGTGATGTGCGATATGACATGGCATATCGCATCGCATCCAAAACATAATAACCTACATGTGCTATTCGTTAACTCTTAAGCTTTGAGGTGTGCGCTTTGCGCTACCCTCTTGAGCTTGACACATGCCCCCTTGTGATCGCATCACAAATAACATAAAACATCTTGCAGGCGGCTTAAAAGTTAAATCTTAAATTTGGGGAAGTGCAGGCAGCGACGCGAAAAAGTTGCGGTAAGTGCGAAGTGCATAAAACAAAGGAAATGGCAGAATGCAATGGATTTCACGGGTTTACAAATGTGGTGAGGTTGGTGGTGGGTGATATCGGTGGGGAAATAAATTTCGGTGGAAGGCTTAAGGGGTAAACAAGAAAAGTTTTGGGCGCGAAGAGGCGGGAAAATGGTAAGTCAACGCGGAAATAAATAAACGTAGAGAAACAGCTTTAGGTACTATGTTTGTATTTTGTGTAAAAGCCTTCATATTTTGAAGACTGAAGCTTCGTCCTTCCCTGCACAAAAATTCAATGAAGCGTGGGTTGTTTCCACTATTTATTCATGGCGGTGGTTGGGAGTAATTCCAACACTCCCCCTTAATCACAACGGCCACCATCAATCATTCCCAAACACTGTCTGAGATAAAAAAAACTCTTCTGTCCCAATGGCTTTGTGAGGATATCAGCAAACTGTTCCTCTGACCTACAATGGTGCAAAACAATTTCACCATTGTTAACTAAATCTCTTATGAAATGGAATTTGGCATCAATATTCATTGTTCTCTTATGGAAAAGAGAATTCTTTGACAATGAAATTGCTGAGCTGTTATCACAAAAGATTGTGGTTCCTTTCTCTTGTTCATGGCATAAATCCCTCAGCATCCTTCTCATCCAAACTGCTTGACATGTTGTTACTGTTGTTGCTACATATTCAGCTTCTGCTATTGACAAAGAGACTATTGGTTGCTTCTTGGAAGCCCATGAAATGGCTCCCGATCCCAAATGGAAAACTTACCCTGATATGCTCTTTCTTTCATCTACACTTCTAGCCCAATCACTGTCAGTGTAACCAATCAGCTTAAAATTATCATTTGAGGAGTATAGAACACCATACTCCTTCATTCCATTTACATACCTCAATATTCTCTTGCCTACTTGCAAATGTGTCTCCCTAGGTGTCTCCATGAATCTAGATATCAAGCTTACTACATACATTATATCAAGCCTAGTTGTAGTCAAATACATTAGACTGCCAACCATGCTCTTGTACAATGTCAGATCGACATTCTTGCTGCAATCTTCCTTTCTCAACTTCAACCCCATGACTGTTGGAGTTGATGATGGCTTGTTGTTCTGCATATTGAACCTCTTTAAAACTTCTTCAACATATTTTTCTTGGGAGATAAAAATCCCCTTTTATGTTTTCTTTACTTCTATACCCAAAAAATATCTCAACAAACCCAAGTCAGTCATTT